>JAPSGF010000030.1:3222699-3268378 GCA_035772895.1 Perdix hodgsoniae | reverse complement strand
GGGGGGGGAGGGGGGAAGACTGCTTAGAAGCCAAATAGGAAAAAAAAAAGAAAAAGTATTTTAAATGATTTCTTAAATAAAACACAAAAATGCAATAGCATTGTACATTTCAATATATAACAAACTCAAAGAAAATAAGATCCTTATTCTGTTTTTGTAAAAATAATATTGCTTAATGTAGTAGTGATTATGATGCTGATATACCTCAAATGATTTGTGGGAAACAGAAGTACATTTCTGGTACAAGCTGTTAGGCAGCCATAAAATGAACACAGAGCTAGACAGAAGGGTAACAGCAAGGAAACAGGAGATCTGAGAAAGAGTGGGAAAAAAAATCCCTCCCAAAACAAAATCTAAAAAAGAGAGGGTGCTGCAGAAGTGTCTGACCACAGTGCAGGAAGGGCTCACAACATGGTCACTCTTTTTCTTCTGTCACTGATAACTGATAACAGAAGGTTTTCAGAATTCTTGTAATGTGATATTACCAATGTAATTAAACCATTGTAGTTTTCGCTCTGTTTTAATAATACTACTTAGTTGCAGCTGCCTAAGAGATCAGTTCTGAAACTGGAAAACTCTTCAGTTACTTCACTTTCTTAAATCTTCCTTTTTGGAGGGACTGAATTCATAAGGTTATCATAAATTACCCCATCTACTAGTATTTCCCGTCTTTAAGATTTAGCCATTCTCTGTGAACTCCTTTTCTTTGACATGTTATTAGCAATGCATTAGTACTTTTGGTCTTGGCTGAGTCAATGCTGATCTAAGAGATAAATCTCAGCTCCATCTTCCTCCTGTAGAAAGCATCAAGCTTGTCAATAAGAGTGGGAATCTCTGTTAAAATCTGACCAAAGCATAACAGAAGATATCATTCTTATCAAGGACATCATCCAGACCAAAACTGCTACTGAACCTTATCAGCCCATCCAGCTTTCACTTGTGTCATGTAACACAGTTTCAGCCATGTAGCCATTCAGCACAATTCAGATGAGGATCACAGTAATCTAGTCACCACATTACAAGATAATATCCTAAATGAAACAGAAATTCCCCAGGATGCCCGGCTCTTGGTACCCTTAGTCCACCAGCATCCTACATTGCCACAGCTACACTCTTATCAAAATCTCAACTAATCCACTTTAAAATCAGACTTAGAATTTCCCAACTCTTTTGCTCTATCAATTACACATTTTAGATATAATAGCAAATCTGTAAAACAGAAAAAAGCTGTATTTGCTCTCTACTAATAGGGATATATCTACATTGTTACCCAAAGTTCCCTGTGCATTATTCTCATTAAACCACACTGTCACCACGAGTGAGTGGACCTGGATATTTCTGCACAGCACCGAACTGTGAATATGGACATATTCACAACTTCAAGTCGCTGGTCAGCAATGGGTGGGAAAATATTTCTATGTCGATGGTGCAACAAAGCTCCTACAGATAGGCTCCATCAAATCTTGCTGTAGGGTTTGAAAACTTACCTTCTCTTTTTGATCACTTTTTGTAACCTCTTGGATGTTACTGTAACTCTGCAAGGAGAAGCAAAATGAGACAGGGCAGAGCCACTGCATTTCAGAATTTTAGCACTAAATTTAAGTTGGTATTCTTTTATATTCTCCTGTACCTGCACTGTATTTGTTTTTCTGAGTCAAGAAAACTGAACAAATTTCTCACAATCCACACTGGCCCATATCATCAAAAGATTCAAAGAGGATAGGGTGCTTCTTGTTCCAGTAAGTACCACTGCTAAAAGCTTGGGTCAAGCTGATAGCAAAAGTCTGCTTTATTTTATTCTGTGTTAAAAAAGATTTACCAGTTTATGCCACATGCTTGTATTGGGAAATCACCATCATGGAAAGCATATTTCAATTGTGATTTGTGTGTATCACATATAAGTACTTCCAATTGTGAGATAAATATACACATATTTATGAATTTGTATATCTAAATGAACATCTATACTACAAAGTATATCTAAATAGCACAATAATCTAATAGAAAATTCTCCTTTACTTTACACTCTCACTGTGAAACTGCTACATCCCATAAAGACCCAGCAATGCTTTCTGTTTGCTCTGCACCGTTCCCTACACGCAGCACTTCTATGAGTACTAACCCACCAGTTTGGAAAGCAGAACACACTGTGGTGCATGCAGACTGACAAAAATGATTGATTTTGACAAAAATTTCTAAACTTACAGGAGGGAGAAGGGAGAAAATGAGGACTGATAGATGATGTAATTGCATATGGTTAGCAACCTTGGAAAACCAAGCTGAAAACACTGCCCAGGGAATGAAATATTAACTATTTGATGAAAGACGATTAAAATATGATGTGCTAATACAGACATCTAGATAAATTGGTAAGAGGCTAAATATTATCTGAAATGGAGAACTTTTACTGCAGGTTAATCTTCAGGTGTTTCACACTTGTCTGTTAAGAGAATAAGAGGTAACAGATAAGGCTCAGGCAAGAAAAATTGTATTTTCACATCCCTCCTGATGAGGACATGGGTGATATTTCTGAACTCCAGCTACATTTTTAAAGGTAATCAAGTCATGATATTAAAGGCAGAGTATCCCAGCAGTCCTGCTGATCAAAATAACTAGAAGTTAAAAAGAAATAAAATCCCCAGAAACAATGCTATTCACATTGCAATTTGGAGGAAATTAAAGAGAAAGGCAGCCAGAATAATTAGATTTAATCACTAAACCTTATAAAAAAAACATCCATTAAAAATGAACATTAAAAATAAATAAGCATTTCAAAGTAATTTTTAAAAATGTATTTAAAAAAATATTTCCCCTATCAGTTTTAGATATTACTGATACTGAGAAAGAAACGCACTGTGACTGTGGAAACAGAATTGTCCCAAAGTATCTGTAGGTGCCAGTTTGCTCCTAAAACTGCTCCCCAGTGAAGGACAACAATGCCAGGCAAATCCTGAAGGCCTAAATATATGGAGGAGTGCCTCAAGAAAATACACCTGACCTTTGCCTTTTTTCTCCTCTCCTCTTTTCCCCAAATTCTCATGCAAAGTGTGTAACATTTACTCCAAGTCAGTGAGAGGGAGCCAAAGCTATGTTGTGTTAGCCTAGTGTGTCAGTGCTAGATTTCCACCCTTCTCTCCACTATTTCCCTTCCCTCCAAGCAAAGGAGAAACATACTGAGTGTATGGGGAATACACCTAGGCAATGAACTGGCATTGAGAAAGAGGGATGTAGTTCTCATGGGAACAGAGACTGGCTGATTAAGGGCAGCTAAAGGGCTTGGCTGTTAAGAGTTGGGCTATAAGACATAAATACTCAGAACTTCCTCAGAACTTCTCTACTGAGTTCATAAAATCACAGAATCATAGAATAGCTGAGTTATAAGAGTCCTGAAAGGATTATAGAGTCAAACTCCTGGCTCTATACAGAACCACACAAACATCAGTCCGTATATCTGAGAGCCTTGTCCAAACACTTCTTGAACTCCAGCAGGCTTCATGTCATGACCACTGCCTTGAGAAGCCTGTACTAGTCCTTCGACCATCTTCTCAGTGAGGAATTCTTTCCTAATATTCAATCTGAATCTCCTCTGATGCAGCTTCATGCCAGAGAATTATAGAATATGGTGGTAGTGGTACTAGGCGGGATGAGATAGTTGAGTTCAGGAACGCATATGGAAGAAACAAGGCAATAAGTGGGACTTCAACCCTCCACTTACTGAGAGACAACTCTGACTTCCTTAAGGATCTACTTGGAGGTATCCCGTGGCTTAGAGCATTGGAAAATAAGGGGGGCCAAGAGAGTAGGCTGACATTCAAGTACCACTTCTTCCAAGCTCAAGATTGGTGCAACTCTCAGAATAAGAAATCAGGAAAAAGTGGCAGGAGATTCAGATGGATGAGCAAGCAGATCAAGTTAAAACTCAAATGGAAGAAGAAAGTCAAAGGAATGTGGACAGGGATCTGGCCTTTTCTTACGAATACAGAAACATTCTCAAGGCATACAGGGATGTGACGAGAAAGACTAAGGCACACTTGGATTTATTCTGTCACAGAAGGTTGAAGACTTCTTTAAGTATGTCAGTAGCAAGAGGGAGACTAGTGAAAATATGGGTCTGCTGCTGAATGATGTGGGTGCCCTGGAGTTACTGAGTGCCTTCTTTGCTTCACTCTTTACTGCTAAGACTGTCTCCTGGGAATCCCAGACCCTGAAGGTAAGGGATTCTGGGGAAAGGAGGACTTCCCCTTGGTCTAGGAGGACCTTGTCAGAGGTTTGATTTGATGCAACCAATAGTCTATAGTCTGCCCACGATGCACCCATGAGTGCTGAGGGATTTGCATGAACTGATTGCCGAGTACTTTGACAGATCACGGAGAATGGGAGAGATGCCTGAGGACTGGAAAAAAGCCGATGTTACTTCAGTCTTCTAACAGGACAATAAGGAGGAGCCAGGAAACTACACACCAATCAGCATTGACTCCGTACCTTGGAAGGCGATGGAACACCTTATTCTGAATGCCATCTCCATGCAAATGGAAGAGAAGAATGTTATCAGGAGCAGTCAACGTGGCTTCACCAAGAGGAAATCATGTTTGACCAGTTTGGTAGCCTTTTACGATATCATCACCAATTGAGTAGATGAGAAAAGAGCAGTGGATGTTGTCTATCTGGACTTCAGCAAGGCTTTAGACGCTGCCTTCCATAACATCCACATAGATAAGCTTAGGAAGTGTGGGACAGATGAGTGGACAGTGAGGTGAATTGAGTACTGGCTGTCTGGCATAGCTCAGAGGGTTGTGATCAGTGGCACAGAGTCTAGTTGGAGGCCTGTAGCTAGTGGTATTTCCCTGGGCTTGATGCTGGGACTGTAGGTGTCCCAAACTGTTTAATTTCTCTAGATCTTAATTCTTAATGTAACCTAACAATAACATTTTTTTACTCATAAGTCCCTCATAAGGCCATTAGGAAAGCAGCTGCTTCATTCATATTGTGAAGTGATGAGAAAAAATAAAATAAAATAAAATAAAATATGCAATGTAAATTCCAAGAGAAAATTTGATTGACATGGAACCACAGACATTTCTACACAGCTATGAAAGGATACATTATGGGTAGTAGTACAAGAATAGGAAAATAACAGAAAACAAGACAGATTCATTTATGACTGAGCTCGTACCGAATATTCAATAGTTTACGAAAATAAATTTTTTTAAAAATTTTATTTTTATTTATATTATTATATTATATTATATTTAAAAATTTAAATTTTTAAAAACGCAACAGTAAACATATTTGCTAAATTCAAGAGAATGTAATTAAGATGTTATTTCACTGTCATCAGACTAAGATACAGTGACTCCAGTGTTAAAACTTATTGCTTGGGTTTGTGCTGAAATAAAAAGACGTGCTTCAATTTTAAAGTTTTTAACTTCTACCCTATAGTTTAGTGTATTTTCAGAATATTTTAACATAAAATAGAGAAAAAACACAAAGTAGAGAAATTTAAGATGGAAACCAGGGATGAAAATAAGAACAATTCAGAAAATCAGAAGTATCACTACTAAAATAATGTTCTATGTCCTGTCTGCTACTCACTCCACTCCACCCTGGAATAAGCGAACAAACCAAACTATAAAACTCATTTATTTAGCACTGTACCTTTCCTGTACCTTATCTCATGTTTGAAGATTAACAAATAGCTCCACATAGCTTGACATTAATTTACTTTTCATTTTCAAGAGGGACAAATTTAGGCAAGATGTTTAGTTGTTCTAGATTATTTGCCAGAGAATCCAAAGTATTCATACATGCTAAAGAGCTTCACTGCTTGGAAATTTTAAAGCCAATTTAGATGAGTGCAAACTACTACATGGACACTACATGTTGGTCAGATACATGCTGGTCCCAAGTGATTTAAAATATACTAAAATCACAGTAAATCAAACTAGTATTTACACAAATTTTGCATTACCTTAAATTAAATTGGAGTCACTTTCTTAGTATGTTGTCCCTAAAACATCATATTTTTCTCAGGGTAAACTTTACTATGCTAACTAACTAATTTAATGAATTGCCACTTTTCTACTGGAGATTACTGCCCACTTACATGAAATGTGGTAACTGCAGTCAGAGCTCCCAACTAGAAAAGATTACATACAAAAGCATTTTTGAAGAGGACTTTACTTCAACACAAAGGCTTTCATCTAGTCCTATAAGAACAAGAGAACATAAAGACATTGATTTTGAGTTTAATGCTATTGACAGATCATGATCTATCAGTAACAATAAGCTATTCCATAAGCAAAGGAATCAGTGAAGTCTGCTCTCTCATGCAATCATCCCCTTTCAGAAACAAGGACAGAAACCCCAGCTCCTTTAATTAACTCCCCCGAGTTCTCCTTCTGCATCCCTACATAGCTTTCTCCTATGAATGTTTATAAGCTAGGAAGAAACAGCACATTCAGAGGCTGACTTTCTGCTCCATTTATGGATAGATTAGATAAGATGCTCACAATAGTTTTGCAGCAGGAAAAACAGAACAGGTAACACTTCGGATTATACTCCAGTATTTCCCAGAAGGTGCAGTGAGAAGGGAACTGCAGCGAAAATTTGGATTTCTCTGAGCTTATTTGACAACTTCCAGGAAATTTCAGTAATTCAGTAACTACAAGTGCTCCTAATCTGTGTCAAATTTAAAGTTCCTGATCAAGTGAAAAAGTAAATGTGAAATGAAAGAAATCTCAGCCATACAAACATTATTTCCTTAAGCAAAGGAATACTTTGCAACAGTTTCACATGTATGTCCAGGCATTTCACAGCATGCAATATACATGGATATAGTGAAGTTTTGCAGGCAGGCACAACAAAGAATGGACATGCTATCTTTGCCAAATACTTGCTCACTTAGCTAATGGCATACCTAAGAGGATAAAACATTTACTTTCACTTCCAATCTTGCACTCTAATCACTGGACAATGCTCTTCTTTGGCATTCACTTCCATGGAGAAATCAATGAGCTCACTTTCACTGGGAAGATGCAAAGACTGGCTATAGAAGCTTCCTCGTATTTTTATTCTAGTAAGCAACTTGACAAATGGGTTTCTAATTTCCAGTTGTCTTAGCTGCAGAAACAATGAAAGCACTGACCTGAGGATAAAATGTCAGCAAAATGCACAAGAGCAGACCAAGGTCCTCCTAGGAGACCAAACTTCAATATTAGAATTTATCAAAAGCCATAAATGTGCTTATCAGAAATTTCAAAACATTTTTGTCCTCGGCTTGGAAATATTTGAAATTCACTCATTTCACATTTTGCAGTTTTCTGAGCATTTCTAATTAAAAATCTTGGAAAGACTTGTCAAAATCTTTCAAGTCTTGTAAACTCTAATGAACTATTATGTTTCCGATCTGGATTTGGAATTAAATTAAAAATGTCTTTGTGAGAAGCTGATTTGTTTGCCAATATTGATAAAAGGAACATGAAAAGGCAATTTTTGACAAATCTTTTCTTTTTATTCCATTAGAGACTCTAACAAGCATCTTAATATGATGGAAGCTACACAAGGACTTTTCCACTGTTGCTGTTAATTCAGTCAGAAGCATCATGCTAATAATACTCAACGTTTGCTGCTTTCAATGCCATTGATTAGGAAGGAGGTTTTGCAGACCTGGCTGAGAGACCTCACAGGGACAAACACTTACACTTTAAGATGGCTTTGATCATTCCTGGCAGACCTGCAGCTACTCCTTTTACTCATGACCTTTCACCACTCCTATTCAAGAGCACTTCAACAAGACTTCTGGGAAAGAATGTGCAATGCCCTGAGCTACAATGCTAGCAATATGCTGACAGCACCCAGCTCTACGCCTCCAGGCTGGCTTGTTCCCAGCTGTTCTACTGTCTGTAGGAAATTGGAAGACTGCTGAATGAAAGGCAGATGGTGTGATGGACAACCTCTGATCCCTATCGGCAAGTTACACAATGTAGACTGGTAGATCTTTTCAGTACATGATATAATGAATTGCATTTTCACTGTCACCAAATTAATTCTTGGTTTCAGTGCTTGCAGACCATTGGAAGTAAAGATGGTTTGCTAGTCCCATCTTAAATACTGGAAAACAGCTGTGCTGTCAGTCTGATTTTATGCCCTCTTCTTTTGTTTATGCATTACATAACGTTACCAGCCCAAGGAAAGAAGGCTTTAATAAGTATACAGTAGAAATACACAGTGATTTGTTTTCATAGTCTAATGCTATATTAGAGATGTATACAAATATAGGAAAGGAAAATTGAAATGAATAGTAAAAATAAAGCCAAAATATATTTTCTGAAAGTGACACGTAAGTTTATTAAGCAGTAAACTAAATAAAAATAAATAATTTCTGAAATAAAACAAACCAAGAATTACAAAACGAGAGGAATCATACGCTAAGATGCTAGTTTTTCTAAATAATATGATGGAAACCCACCCCTGTATTTAGAAAGTAGTTTTCATTCTATTCCAAATATTAGTCTTGGTGAAGAGAGGAATGAACACTAAGCTTCAAATCTACTGACTTCTGTTACTTGTCTGGAAAACTACAGTTGCATTTTAATCTGTACTTTAGTACACTACCTACTTGAGCCCAAGACTTTGCTTTTATTAGAAGAAAAATATATCTTTACCTTATATTTTCTCCATGAAAATTTCTAGAAGTTCCATCCTCTTAGTTTGCATATTCTGAAAATAAAGCATCAGCTGATTAGACTTCATGCCTGATGATATGCTTGAATAGACCAACGTGCTTTTAACAGGACATTTGGAGGGAATACGTTTGTTCTCTCCCACCAAAAGTGTATAATGAAATGTTTGTTGCTTCTTTAATTACTGATGTAATTGGGTGCACACAACCTAGATTTCTGACAGACCACAAATGGGGTGCATTTATACAGACCCATGCAGTGAGACAAGGTTATAACTTGGCTTATGCCCAAATGGGAAGCACAAGCTGCCCTGTGGACATGGAGGCAGACTGTGTTTCTCATCAGTATGGAAAGCTTACGTCATTTTTCAGTTACGGGGACCATGATGGCATTTGTTTACCTAAGTGACTCCTGTGCCAGGTACAGTGCTGCAGACAGGAAGCAGGGGATGAATGGAATGGCTTGCTTTCAGGCTTCTGCTCAGGGTACACCACTTGCTGTCTCTGGTTTCTGGGTGGGGTGTGCCTTCAGCCACTGTTTCTCTGGTTGCCAGGAGGGACGGAGAAGATAAATGAAATGGCAGAGCATTTCAAGCCCTCATTCAGGCTGCAGTTGCTAGGTGTTTCTGCTTCCCAGATCGGGTGTGTACCATTTCTGTGGCTCCCAGAAGGGACAATGAAGATAGATGACACAGCAAAGTGCTTCAGATCTTTAGTTCAAGCTTCACTGCCTTCCTTGCTCTAGCACAAGATTCCCCAGTACCTGTGAAAAAGGAGGAAAGTGCTTAAGCATGTCAAACTATGTGTATTAAAGATCTGAGGGTGAGATTTCTTGCAAATATTATTTTTTCCTTATGCAGATATGCTTGTACGTCATCAGCATCTAAGAGATGGTCTCAGAATACTAATTGTTATCTAAACAAAGGGAGTCAGTACCTTTCATCACTGCCATTCCTGGACTAAAGTAGAAAAGTATTAACTTAGAAAGAAGAGGTTTAGAGAAGAACATTCAGCTTTGCTACACCTAGCTGAGGGAAGGAGGCAGGCTGGAGCATGAGGATGAAATCCTACTGAGTGGTGACAGTGGAAACAGCAAGACTAGGGATGGGGAGGGAGATAGAGAGATCTCTTGCCATGGGCAGAGGTCACCACAGTAACTGCCTCCTGGACATCTTGATCTTCTCACCAACAGCAGCTTACTCAGTTTTTCAAAGGCAGAGCAGGGAATGGAACCATGGATGCAGCCTTTGGAAACAGACTGTTTCACATATTCCTAAACCATCAGCTGAAGAGACAGAGCAGCAACATTTTCTCCAAGTTCTTTTTTCCTTTTCCTTTTACAAGACACCCAAGGGCACAGAGAAACAGTAGAGCATAAAGCTTTGCTTGCACTGTAGCCCTTCAGACTGAACAGCAGAGAACAGCTAATGGCTAAGAATTAGACTGCTCCCTGTGTGTATATGTATGTGTGTACACAGATGTACAGACACATACTGCAGAATTAATATGGATGCGCTTCATCATACTTGCATTCTTTCTCTTAAACTCATTAAAAAATTGTTACATCTGGTTGCCAGTTTTACCTAGAGGCACAGTGAATTAAAGTCTGAGAATTAGATACTCTGCTCTATTTTGAAGACAGACAGTGCTAAGGAATAATATGAGGGGACTTGACATTTCTTCAGCCATAGCAATAACCTACGCATCCCCTGCTTCTCCCTGTGACCTTGCACCACACACTTGCTTGTGCTGATATCCGTCTTTGTGGGGCTGTGTGATGCCACCTGGTAAAAGAGCACTATTTAACTAAAATAAATTCATTGACTCGGTCACCTTACACCTCCAGAAACAGTAGCACAACTGAGAAGGTGATAGGGGTAGGTAAAGATAGCTCAGTGGACCAAAGAAATACAGTGTGCAGTCAAGCTTTAATGTGCTAAAGTTAGGTAGGCATACTCGTACTGCTTATATTTTGAGTCTTGGTTTACAAGCATTTAATGTCATTGGTGGTCCTGAAGGAAGAGGAGAGACGTGCCAGGAAAGGTACTTCCACATTTTGGCAGCTTTAGTCGCTTTGTTGCTTCAGGAGGTACAGACAACCTTGCCCTACCATGTTAAAAGAGCCAGTGAAGGGAGTTTTTCTGTCAGAGCAGGTATCACCTTTTTTATGTGTTTGTAAAATACTTGATGCAGGAAGGGTGGGGTCGTCCTCTGATAGAAACAGCAAGAAGAATGGAGCACTGCAGGAAACCTTGCACTCAGCAAGAAGAGCTTAATCTCATTAAAGGGACATGAGGATGATACACTGCATAAGCTGATTAACGTTTACGTAGAGAACATTACTACTTTTGAGAGATTTTGAAAAGGGTGCCTATTTATAGTGTGAGGAAGCTGAAAAAAACACCCAATAACTTCTTTTAAAAGACCAATAAATAAATAAATAGGTTTAAAATCTTGTTTACATTTGTGTCCAACAGTTCTCCAGTAATTCACAATAGAACCTGGCACATGGCAATTGTCTTTCTAAGCATTTCTATAGGTGGTGTGGTTTAATGGAGTAGAAAACAAGAAGATAAACAGTCAAATTACTTCAGAAATACTTAATTGAAACTTAATTTAATGCTCCTGAAAGGCAATGGATTAACAAGATTGAAAATTGAATTATTCATTTACGGAACAAGAACTTTCTGCACAGAACCAATGACATCTTTTCATCTGATTCCATGCCATAAAGGACAAAGAAAATGTTAAGATGAGAAATACAGCTTTTGTTTCACACAACAATAGCAGGTGGTACTTCTTTCTTTATTTGGGGCTGAAAGGAAGAATCTGGTGCTGGCAATATCCACCTATTAGCCCCTGAATGGAAATTACTAGCCTGTTTCATGTAGGGTCATAGAAAATCAGCAGATCAGCTGAATTTCCTTAGGGATCTTGTTACTGACTTATGATGAATTTTAGTTGGTGGCCTATAATCCAAAGGACCAGATCTCTTAGAGGATTGGAGTACATATATGTATGTATTTTTTTGCCAAAGCAGTATTTGTTTCTAATACACATAACTATTTACATTTGAGGTTCTCCTGTAATTTTAGAGATGAAATCAGCTATTTTTTCACACAAATGTACAGTCATATAATCGACTTGGCTTTGTTTTCAAAGGTATCTTCAAAGGCATTTTTTAATGGGCAGCACTGTCTCTTCTTAGCTTAGTTGTGCACTTCAAAAAGGGTAGTTAGAGCATGGTCAAACAAGCTCTGACAAATCTAGGTTTGCTTTTGCAGTTTAAGAAATTACTGCCCCCAGCTCTGTGTTCCACCTCTCTCCATGAAGTTACTAACCCTGCACCAGATTTTGTAGAGAATTGGCTGAGACATGTAAATCCATTCTCTTTTGCTGTCTTTGTCTTGAGCACACTAACCTCCAGTGGAGGACTGTGACAGCTTAAACTAATGATGCCATTTCTGACATGAACATGAAGAAACACAAGACTTGGTCACTGTAAACATCAGGGCATCTGTAGAAAGGCAAATCCATTAGGTGCTGTTTATCTTGCTCCACAGCTTCTACTCTGAACAGTTTTTCTTGTATTCCCACAATTAGGACATGAATGGAACCAGGGAAATCTTTGTCAGCATGAGGAAGGGTCATCTCTCCATTGACATCTGTATGTCCACCCCTTCTGCTATAATAACCTATACCTATAGGACTGTATTTCTTTTTTTTTTTTTTTTTCTTTTTCTTTTCTTTTTCTGGGACATTATCCAGTACAAAACATCCATTCTAGCCCCAGGTGATATATATAATTCCCAGCTAAGCATACCCTACCTGGATAAAACCCAATGTCTGAAGCTGACACTGCTTTTATGTTTGTGCTTAGTGACTCTCAAAACAACACCCAAGCAGGAAAGACCTCTAAAAAACCCCAACTTCTAAGCAGTAAATGTAGAATTTGGGGAAGAACCTCAGAGCTTATTTCCCAATTCATGGGCATAGATAATTTGCATTTAAATGACTAGGCTTTTGCTCATGAAGAATTTGAAGTATAGCTCATGATCTAGGCCAGGTGGACAGGTAAAATAAAGTCTGTTAAGTGTGAGAACTGTCACTCAGCCTACTGAAGCACACTAAATATTTAGATAGGTAATTACACTGTTTACCTTAATCAGAAAGGGCTTGTGAGGCTTTGAAAATATCCTTCTGTTTTGCAGGCAAGACATAAAATGTTCTCTAATGGGAGTGAAGTTTATGAGGGGAAAAATGTTTCCTCTGTGTAAGGATATTTGTGAGAGGAATTTCAATTGAGGGCAATTCATTAACAAGAGGGTGTCTAAGCATTCCTTTATCTAGTTTTTACCATGTGCAAAAATATTTTTAAATAAAAATAACTTGAAATATTAATAGGTATATATGATCAATTTGCTGAAATACGTAAGTGAAGCCTCAAATATGCTTTATGTTCATGCTTCAAGCTTGCCTGCTTTCAAATGTTTCATAGAGTCATATTAACTACTGTGGTTTGCTGTCAATGGTTGGCAGCAGGCATATTGCTCACTACATCCAAATATGACATTTCAAATCGTTATTTAATCCATAAGGAAAGGGGTGATTGTCACATCTTGATATATTTAGTATTGGGAGATTGATAAAGGTTTGCTGTGCAGCTCTTAGAAATAATAGAATGTTATTGAATCAAGTGAGGCTCATGCAGGGTGTGCTATTGCTGCTGTAAATTAGAATTACAACCCATATGGTGACAGGCCCTTGGTGGAATTGTATCTCTGGTTATCTTTACTAAGCTGCTTGCCTGAAAAGGTATGCACATTATTTCTGTTCCTTACACTTAATGTATGAGTAAATTATGTGCTTGTGCTCTCTGTGAGGCCCTGAGATCCATGAAGGTGTAAAATATATGTTGAACTGCAGTCTTATAATGTTGGTCCGTATATTTTGACCAATGATTTATAAAATTGCAATATTTTTTTTCTTTTCCAATTTTGACATTTCAGTATTTTTTCTTGATCCTATATATATATATATATTTAAATAGAACATTACAATGTGACACTTTTCTTCCTCTTTCTAAGCAAATATGTCCTATGCTATTTTACTTCCCGTCTCGGTCGGTATGCTTCCTGCCTATTAGTATCCTGTAAGAACTCAGAGGATTTATATCAACGACGTTTTGCACAGAGACAGACATTTTTGGCAGATTTTAGGTTCCTGCAAAGTTTGTAACAAAGATTTGACTAAGCAAGAAAGATAGACCCTTATAAATCCCCCCCTTGAAGGAAAGGAGAAATGTGAGCACAAAACCAGGCAGACTTGACAGAATACACATCTAAAACCAATCCTGAGATACAAATCCAAAGAAAGCATCATTTTGTTTGCTGCTCAGCCACCTGTTTGTTTATCAGCTTTTGCTTTCCCTCTTCCTGCTAAATGCCCTTCATTGCCATAACGCCTAGAAACTGATAGTCAAATAATATGATAGAGAAAACCTAAGGATTCATGGCTAGCAAAGGGGCAATCCAGCTCCTTGCTGCTATCTTCCCCGACTCTGCTTCTAGCCACACTTTCATTCCCCTTCCTGGTGCTGATTCAACTCACTAGCCTTAGAAAAAAAATTTGCTTCCTTGGTGGTTTTTTTTGTTTGTTTGGTCTGTTCAGTTCAAGTCTCACGAGTGCCACAGCCAGCACAAAGGAAGTGAGAGAACCTGTGAGGCACAAGCCATGAGCTGAAGGACTGACTCAATTTGATACTGAATTTTATTTTAAGTCCACTTTAACCTCTACCAGAGATTACCTACTCATAAATTTTATGCAGTGCCAGTGTTGAACTTGAAGTTAATCTGACCTAGTTGTCCTAGGAACTCTAGTTTCAATATGAGACATCTGTGGCCAATAAAAGAGTGGCCCACAGAGGCTCTGTCTATTACAAAAAAAAAAAAGAATATTGGAAATTCCAGGAATGAGATGAAAAATCATACCAGTCCCACTTAGAATCACAGAATTATTTAGGTTGGAAAAGATTGAAAGATCTGCCTAAATCATCAAATCTAACATTAGCCTAACACTGCCAAGTCTACCACTAAACCAGGTTCCTAGGCACCTAGTCTACATGCCTTTTAAATACCTTCAGGGATGGTTACTCAACTTCTTCCCTGAACAGCCTGTTCTTTTCTTCACAACCCTTTCAGTGAAGAAATTTCTTCTCATATCGAGCCTAAATTTTCCCTGGTGCCATTTGAGGCCATTTCTTCTTGTCTTACAGCTTGTTGCTTGGAAGAACGGACTGCCCAAACTCAATCTCATTTGAAGTAGGTGTAAAGTGTGGGAAGTTCTCCTCCGAGCCTCCCTTTCTCCAGACTAAATAACTGCACTTCCCTCAGCAGTTCCTCAGTTTCAAGAGACTTATTTTCTAGATCCTTCAGCTACTTTGTTGCCCTTCTCTGGACACACTCAAGTACCTCACAATCTTGTAGAGAGGGGCCAAAACCGAACATAGTAATTGAGGCGCAGCCTCACCAGAGCCCAGTACAGAGGGACCATCACTCCTCCAGACCTGATGGCTACACTGTTTCTGATACAAGCTAGGATGCCTTGGATTTCTTGGCCACCTGGGCACATTGCTGGCTCACGTTTGGCTAGCTGTCAACTGATACACCCAGGTCCTTTTCCTATGGGTACCCTTCCAGACACTGTCCAAAGTCTGCAGTGTTGCATGGGATTGTTGGATGCCAAGTGCAAGACCCAGCTCTTTGTCTTGCTGAACCTCATACAGTTAGCCTCAGAGCATCAGTACAGCCCATGCATTTGTTACTGACTTCTACACAGAAGGTGGTCTGGGGCATTTCACTACATCAGAGAGGTGGCCAGTGTGTCCTCTATTACTTATCCACACTACTTCATCTATGCTAGACTGTTACTGCACCTGAAGGTGCCATGGCCTGTCAGTATTTTAATACATGCCACACTTCAGCCCCAAATAAACCAAGTGAGATGGCACAACCATATATCTCCTCTTTCTGCTCTCCTTCATGGCAGCTGCCTCTGGAATATGCTGAGGTTGCACTGGGAGTGTGGCTCTTACTTGTGCTGGAGTGGTAAAGCAGTGCTGCGTCTGCCTCCTGTTCCTCAGGTTCATGACTCAAGCTGATGATTAGATCCCAGCCTATTCTGAGAAAGTTATTGCCCTGTAGATGTGTCAGTATCGATTCTGGAAACGATTCTTTTGTGAACAAAAAGCTGGAAATGCTATTAATGGGAACATATTTCTTAGAAATTGAAAGAAAATAATAAATGAGGATGAAAGACCTCCCACAGTTACATACACACTAATCACAACTGCAAAGGCATAATTAAAAAGCCACAGAGTTCTAGGTAATATTTAAACTGATGAGATCAGCTGAAAATTATAAAGATTATTCTACAGGAAAACTAAATGAAAATTTTCAGTATTGGTAAAAATATTTCCATGTGAAACACTTCAGGCATTGACATATTTGACTCACAGATTGTGATGGGTATTTAGTTAATGCTTAGCTTTGACTCCTATAAAATAGTGGTGGCAGTGATTTGCTGCCTTGAACAAACCAGGCTTTAATTTGTTGGGTTCGTTACTATTCATTGATGTGCACTTCTATTCTTAGCCTTAAGGTAAGAGGTAAATAGGTAACACACAGTCTGTGTTTATATGTGTGTATCCATTTCTTAGTGTCTGTGTGAATTTTGATTATTTCAACCAATGTCTTCAGAAGGCTGTTATCACAGAAATGACAGAAAAGGCAGACAGAAAGAAACGCTAACTGAAAGAACAGAACATGAGTTCAGCCATCACTACATCCCCATCCATAGAATTACTTCAGTCTTAGGTAACTGGAGGTGAGACCTTCTTAGGCACCCGAGAATCAAACAAGGATGGAAAAATCTGCAAGAAACAAGGCTTCTACCATTCACAGAACGAGCTGTTATATTATCATAAAGTCACTAAGCTTTTTCATACAGTGTATTCTGCAGTATTTGTGTACTACTTTATCAGTAATACGTTGTTTTCAATTTACTTAAGCAAACAGTGAATTCTGTTATAGCTATTTTTGTAGCTGAAAACTATGACTGCCTAAGTGAAGCAGCATCCAAAACAACCACACCATACTGCAGAGAAACATATGACTGTGAGTGCTCCATAAAACATAACTCACGCAGAACAAAGAAAGCTTTTCAGGTTACAAAGCATGATATGAAAGTTGGATTTCAGCACTTTGTAATCAAGCACAGTGTTGTCAAGCTAGTGTTAAAAGAGATACTCTGAATGCCAGAAAAAAACAAACTGCGGCAGCATGGAGCTCATGAAGGCTAAATTTCTCTGCTAAGAAGCAGTGTGAATTAATTTGTACTGCCATGGCCAAAATTATTTCCATATTCAAACCAGCTAATGTAACTCTTATTTGGGTATCTCTGTGCTGCACTGACAGTTGCCACTCCTGACTGAGTACTAGTAAACAAATATAATAGTGTAAAACATGACCCATTTCAGATATCACTTCAGCATCCTAAATTCCTGGATGAGCTCTGCATTGAAGATGCTTGCACAGAAATCTAGGTGAAGACTTCTGGTCTCCAATGTGTTATGTAATTCTGGGCAAAATGGGCGATTATATTCATTTCAAAACACAAGACTCCTTTTTTCGATGAGGTGAAATTTTCCTGAAGGAAGCCTATCAAAATTTCCCATTATCTGTGTCTAGAAAAGAATGTCTTTTCACTGATTTCTTTTTCAGCTTTATGAAAATTAGCAGTATCTAATGACATCATTTTTTTTCTTAATTTGCTGTTTACAACAAATCTTAGTTTAATACATTTAAATGTAACAAACTGTAGACTTATCCACATACATATACTGATGATGTCTACCATGAAGTGCATGTATTGAATTTATATGGCCTCAATTAAGCATTTACATTTTTCCCATAACTTTTCATTTGCTGTAATGCATCTGTCAATGAAATATTTTACTGTGGATATGCAAAGCAATTTTAAGCATTTTGTTGTGATGAAACAAACACACAAAACAAATTTGCACCAGTTAGGATTTACAGGACAGTATACAGGGGATGGTATAACAGAGCTAGGTACATTAAGTTACTGAATACTCAGTTGTGGAAACATTGCTTGGTACCTAAGTCTTGCCTGAAGCCCCTGTCCCTTCTGACATAATGTTCACATCTCATTTTTGCCCAGTCAGGAAAACTGTCTACTCCCCATTCTAATAAGTCTTTATGGGTACAGAAGAAAGAATATGCCAGTGGTTGGTATGGCAGCCACAGGCTACTTCTGTGATCTTGAGCATTAGAGGCAGAATTGTTAAAGAATGCAGGTAAGTAGTCAGTAGGCTTTCCAGAGGCACTTAAGGGCCTGTTTGCCACAGAGAATAATAGGAATTAGGCACCTGGTGTTTTCAAATATCCTGACTCGGTGCCTATGGCCATGTCTAGACTGCAAAGCAATGTACTCCAGGGCTCTCTGTCTCTGTACAGACTGCCTTCCCATGGAAACCAAGGCAGAGGGTGGGAATAAGGTGATGTTCCATTTAGAGTCTGCACTTTCACATAGTTTTCTTGCATCTTTAAGCACTTTAACAGTTTTAAGCTTCTAAAAAGTGTCAAAGTACCTTAAAAATCAAACTCTTTATTGCTTTGGGACTTGTTTTGCCATCAGAAAGGTAGAGACAATATATTTTTTTTCTTACGTGGTCATTATAAAGAAAAATAGATGAATGATTTTGCAGAGCTTCAAAGCAATATAAACCAACATGCCCAAGGAAGTCTGTGCAGGGGCTGTACTAACAGGATGGGAAGATAGGTTAAGGTAGTACTTGTCCTCCCATTAGCACGTAGCATGCAATTCCTCATTCACTTTGCAGTAATATTCCTCCCTGAGATGTCAGAAACAGATGCAATCTTCCCAGAATGAAATGGTGTCATTAACAAGCTGCTTCTGCATGTCTTTTCTACCCCCAACGGTTATAAAAATTCTCACTGACAACTGCACACAAACATTTGATCTACCTTGGATCTCCATTTCTCCAAAAATAATGGCCAACTTATGCCCAGCATGTTCTGTGGCTAAGCTCTACTTTTGCACTGTACTGGGGGAGTTATTTATAGCTATAAATGAGGATGATTTTTGAGAATACTGTCTCTATAGAAACTGGTGGTGGACTAGACCAAAGAAGTTTCTTAGAGGAAATTCCCCTGCTCTTTTTCCTCTGTAGATGATGCCAGAAAGAGCTTGAACTCCTTGTTGGCTGGTAGAGAAGGATGCGTTTGGCATATAAATATATTATTCATCTCTTTTCTATGAAGAAAAATGTAAACATTTACAATTGACAGTATTTACTTAAATAAAAATCTTTCTTCAACTACATTTCATCTGGGTCCATGTGTTGACTTCACTTGCATTCCAAAAAACCAAGGGAAATTCCAGCATATGCACACAAAATTACATTAAGATGGTGTTAGGGTTGCTGAGTCTCATTTCTAAATAACACGAAAACTAAAAGTACAGGAAATCCTGAGTTAAGGCTCTTTCACAAACTTTAGACATAATTTCCTTTTTCATACATAATACTTCCTCCAGTGCTGGTGGAATCAATTTGTGGCTGGCTGTTCTGGCATTGGGACAATGAAGTGGGAGCAGAATACAGCAAATCTGCGCAGACTCACTTCATTTCCACTTGTATGTGCAGCATTACCGTAAGGACAAATCTTTCAGGACCGGTGATTTTGAGTGCTTAAATCTGAGATGTCTGAAGTCCCCTGATTTTTGAAGATTGCTACCAGGAAGGAAATTAAAAATCATTTTAAAAAATCAGAAAATTCTACACAGAGTAGGAATCTCAGGAAGAGATGCACTTTCAGGTAATTGCCAGTCCAGGTCAAACTGCCCACTCTGGTTTTAAGATTTTAACATCTTCCTGATCCCTAATAATTCAGTTTTCTCAAGGCACCTCGTGAAATTGAAGCATTACAATAAACATTAGTCTTTCCCTGAGGGGAACTCCTGCTGTGAAAGATAATACTAAATTGCATTAGCAAGTTTCCTGTTGCCAAAAGGGCCTGCATTATGGGTGCAATCATTAAAAACCATCCATCTACTGAGGTGCCATCAGTTGTAGGGGCTAGCTGCATTTTTTGCGGCCTGCAAGTGAATTGCGCTTGCTGCTGTGGAAGGAAGCAATAAATGTCTAGATGCTGATAGCAACATTCCTCGCTATTTTAGAACAGGAAGTTAAAGAGCAGCATGCAGCTGAAACTGCAAGGAAAGTTCCAGTAGGCATTCTGAATTTGGTTACTGCTTGGGAACTTGCCCTGCTTTGCCAGGGCAGTGCTGCAACTCATATGAACCACCATCTTGTGGTTTTGTTACTCTCATTTGGAGGAAAAAAAAACAACAAAACAGTGCAACAAAAAGCATGCTATGCTACAGCATAAAATAGCGTAATAGCAGAGCTGCAAGTGAGACCCATCACTTTGGGAACATCTTTCTATCTCAAGTCATACCAGACTTTGAAGACTTTCCTTAACAATATAAACTCATTTACTGAGCTAAACTAAACCCAATTAACTGGACACCAACAAAGAACTATGTACATTAAAAACCTTCTGTTCTTGCAGGTCAATAACCACCCAGATGAACAGTGGTACTGAAGTCATTTCTATGTTATTCTGCATTTAAGATGATGCAAAGATGCAGTGGAAGGGATGGAAAGAGTTCTGTACCCCTGCCAGTATGTGGCCATGCTTCCTGCATACCATACCTAATGGAAGTGTAAACACAAGGCAGACAGTTCAACTGGCTGATCCAGTGAAAACTTAGTCCTAAAGGAAATGAAAGAGTTCCTTGGGTCAGTAAGCTGTGACAGGTCATTCTTGAGGCAGTATCTTTATTATCACATACAACAGCCAGGGGATAGAGGAGAAGAACAAGACCATGCTTCTGGCAGCTGCTATCAAGGAGTCCCACAGCTACGGTATGGAGATTCACCCTCAGACTCACAAGAGAGGTGGTGCAGTTTGGTTTCAGGACAGCCAGCATCCTCCTCTACATGCATAAATGAAAGAAGAGAACTGTAAGACAAATGGATCACAAGACCAGCACACTGTTACCTGGCATGCTGAAAGCAGGCTGTGGCAGACCACTGAGAATAGCCGGTCTCAAAGTGGGAGCTATTAATTATATTAGCAGCAGGACCTAGCTACAACATGGATGAAACACTTGAGAAAGTTAAAAATAAGCACTGACTTTGCATTGGAACAAGAAATACACTTCAAATTAGGACAGAATTTAGGAAAGACTTGTCTGGAGCTTGCAGTGTCCTGCCGTTTGCAGGAATAGAGCAACTACATTTTGCAGAATCTCTGAACTGCATTTCTAGTGCTCTTCCAATCATCACAGACCTCCTCAGCAGTTTGGACAAAGAAATCTGTACTGATGTCCACCCTAGACAAAAAGAAGGAAATCATTTCATCTATGTCATCCATGTTGGTTATTTGTTCTAGACAGCCATTACAAGAAACAGCAATAAATATTCACCTCCAGTGCCATTCTCTTGCCTTATTTTGGACTTTTTCAGATGAAATGGATTGTGCTTCCTGAGATGTTCATCTCTTTCCCTTGATAGGAAATGGAACTTAAGGTGATTATTTCAGATGCAGCTGTCTATGTTTCAGGCTACTGAAGTTAAGTGAGCTGCAATCTCATCAGAGGAGCTGTCACCTTCTGTCCAGCTGCAGATGATGAAGTATATGGTACTATGATCCAAATATTGAGGTGTTAATGTTGTAAGACTCAGAATTATTCAGTTTTACAGTTTCTGTCACCCTGTTGCCTTAGAGGCTTTCCCTATCTAGTTAGCCTCATCTCAATCTCAACGTGTCAAGACAAAGCCAAAGGAAGCTCATGTCTCTCTTAACTAAGCCCTTTAGAGGAAGCAAAAAAAACCCATATTTTCTGGATTGCATCAGCAGAATTTTTATATAATATATAAAAATTATATTATATATATTTATTATATATATATAATTATAAATCAAAGCAGGCTCAGTTCAGTCACTCCTCTGCAACTGCCCTGCATGTTGTTTTGCTGAACTTAGTCCTACAAGTTTGAAAAAGCCAAATGTCTACTGGGTTCCTAGGAATCTTTGTGAATATCATAATCAGGGAAATGTCCTAACATTTGCCTTTAGTAGACTGTCATTTAATTTAAATCTTCTTGCTCTGGTCACAGTTTCCTTTACAGCAGTAAACAGCCACTCCTCTGTGTTGTCACTTCGATGTTCCAAACACTTGATGAAGTCATTACACAATGTTCAGAACTTGGTGATTCAGGTGAATACATTTGGATCTTCTAACATTTCTGTGCCAAACTCCCCCACAGTCACAGAGTCACCAAGGTCGGAAAAGCCCTCCAAGATCACCCAGACCAACCGTCCACCTGTCACCAGTATTTCTCACTAAACTACGTCCCTCTGTACAATAACTAAATGGTTCTTGAACACCTCCAGGAACAGTGACTCCACCACCTCCCTGGGTAGCCTGTGCCAGTGCCTGACCACTGTCTCAGAGAAGTGAAATTCTGTCCCAGACAGAAAGGGACTATCTGTAAGTGACTGAAAACAAGCTTGAATTTTGATAACTGTATCATGAGGAAATGCTTTCTAATTTGGAAGTTAACTTCAATTGTCGTGTGACTAGAACTGACTTCATAATTTGCAATATGAAACTATGACCTTGTTGAAGTCAGTGGAGTTTTGTCATTAACTTACAAGATGGGATTTTACCCACAAAGCAGTAATGATATGTCTTACAAAAACCTTAATTATTAGTATTGTTTCTATTTACAAATGTTTAAATCATTATTAACATTAAGAACATTTTTATTATATATTTGTAACATATTACTAGAGAGAAGACACAGGGAAAATGCCATCCCATATATATTAAAGATAAGTAACTCAGATGACCCACCAGAACATTCTAAATAATTGTAAATACTGCATCTTTCACTCAGCTCTGGTTTTCTGTTGGGTTCACTTGGCTATCTTTACCTTGAAAAAGCTCTCCCAGAGAACAGCTGAAATCCAGTTTAAAAAAAAAATAAAAAAAATATATATATATATATTTAAATTTACAATCACATTTTCTTTGACCTATATGAAATTTGTCAGTAACTCTAGGAGCTGTTACAGTCTTACTGGGTTTAGAATCCCTCTTGGTAGCAGCCATGGACATACAGCTACTGCCAAAGGAGAGAAGCTCAAGTGTTGCTTAAGGCTTCCTTCAGATAAAGACACATTTCAAGGGCTTTCTTTCAGCCCCGTGTTGAACCTTCAGAACGCTTCATTCATTTTCAAGTGGTATTCAGTATTTGCTGCAACTGTCATAATTTTTTCTTTAAGCAGTATGAAAAATACAGAATTCAAAACCTATTATTGTTAAGGAAAAAACAAGGCTCAAATGTGTGAGAGACTTCTGCGTCCTGACAAGCAGAAGCACTGCATCAGCTGAGCAGTCAGTAACCAGCCTCCAAGCCCATAATAAATGCTATGGGGAAGGCACTAGCAATTTCATTTGTCTCTGAGCCCAACATCATGACATATGTTCAGTATTTATCCTCAAGTGTCAGCTCCTGGCTAAACTTCATATTGTAGTATTGATAATATGGAAATGAAGGTTTCTTGCCTGCAATTACAGACTTGAAGAGGACTTGATAATATTAGAAAAACACCCCTAAAGCTCAGAAGCTGTAGTAGAACATGCCACTTTTCCTCAATGCTCTCATAAATTTTAAATCACTCTAATTTTGTGAGATCTGATTCAGGATCTTTGGATGGAATTGTCCATATAGCAATAATTGCAGCTACTTTATCATAAATAAGCAACCACCATTTAATGAAAATAAAGTGTTCAAAGCACCCTCTAACTGTTTTTGTATTAAAACTTGAAATGGTGGTGACAGCAAAGCAATGAGGTGAGTTTTTCTCTGATGACCATGAGAAGAATTTCTGCTTCAAATTTTAATGGGCATTACATTATAGACAGGCCTGGATACACACATCCCTAGCAAGGTTATCCAAATTTTCCATTATGAGACTCTGTTTTCAGTTATTTGTAACTTTGCCAAAGTTTAATTATTTGCACTGAAATTTTCCACATTGAGTATCTGCCTGAGGCTGAATTTCTGGAGTGTTTTTTCTTTTCTTTTTTTTTTTTTTTTTGGAAACAAATAATTCAGTCATCTCTGAAATCAAGGCTAAGGGAAAATATGTTGTTTTCATGAAAAAGCAAAAATAAACAAACCAAAAAATACTTCCGAGAGTTCTGCTGAAATTTTACAGGGAATATAACAGGGTTAACAGGATTTTTGGAATGGGCTTAAAATTTGGGAAGGCTTGACTTTATTTCCAAGACACGCTACTTTCCGTCTTACGACAATTTCTCATTTTTGGCTAAGTTTTAATGCTTCAGAAAACAAAGCAAAACAAAACACAACACAACAACAACAAAAACCATTCCACAGAAGTCAGTACAGAAGTCTCAGGTGTCAGTGGCTGCATTTCTCAAAGATTCTGTAATTATAATGTGTTCCAGACTGAGGCTGAGCAGGATTTTCCTTGCAACTCCAGCTCTATGTCATACTGGGCTGCAGTCCAAGGCTGAGCGCAGAAGCTCTGTTTCTCCCACCTACTCTCAACAGGAAGTGAGAAGGAGGAAGCTGCACTATTTAAAAGCAGAATGTGCAAAAAGCTGATCTGCCTGGAGATGAGGAACAGATAGGAACCAAGATACCAGGATGCAGACGGAGAGTGATAGAAGGAGGAAATGGGAGAAGTACGGCGATAAAGACAGTAATTGGCACATGAAAAAGGAGGTGAAGAAATTCTGAGCCAGCAAGAATAAAAAAAGAAGAGTAGATGATGAAATGTTGGCAACTGAAGACTGAAGGATATACTTAAACTAGGTGAGCAATTGGTGCTGGAAGTCAGTTTATAGAGAAATCTGTGGTGGAGAATTTAAAAGGGCCAAGATACAGATTCAAAGTTAGAAAGGAAATGAACTATTGGAAATAACTAAGAGATGCTGAGCAATAAAAATGGAGCTGGAATGAGGTTAAGAGGAAGATAAGAATGAGACAGTGACTGGTAGAGCCACTAGCTCTGCTTTGCAGGAATAAATACAAATAACTGTGTCCTGTGGATGTGTAATCAATCAAGAGCCCAATAACCTTAAATAACTCTAACAATCCAGCCACTGTCAAAAAATAGGTTGGAAACCATCCATCAGAATATATTATCATATTGCTGCAGTCCACACAGAAGATAGAAAATATTACTCCTAGTTATTCTATTAGCTTAAATGTCAGGAAGCTATGTGGGGTATGTACATTTTCCTAACCCACTGATAAAACATGCACATAACATTTAGGTGACAGCTGGAACATGTGGGGTTGTGTTTTTTTTCTACTTTGGCTCGAAATAGTGCAACTTCTCTACTCATTGAAGAGTGTGATGGAACTTTGTTAAGACAAAGTATTTGTAAATTAGAAAATGGAAGAACTAAAGCTATACAGCCATGCAGACTATGTATTGGCTCCTTTGTGTTTTGGTGGACATGTAATTGCACGATTGCTTACCTGTCTTATTTATTTTACAGTAGCAGTATGCACCTTCTTTTAGCTCAGAAATTCTCTGTGTAGCTCTTAGCAAGCTACTGGAGTACTAGAAGCTTTTCTTATGCAGACGCGCTTTTTCTAGGTGCCTCACCTGAATTCCTGTGATCTGAATTATTGAATTGTTGCATATGTGAGATATCAAAAGGAATTAAAACATGTATAAATTAATTGCTCAAGACTGGGCACCTGAAACTGAGCATCTCAAATTACAGGGTAGTTTTAACTTTTTCTCTACAGATAGCAGGGGTAGCTGTATCACTTTAACTACAAGAGTTATGAAAGTAAACATACTCAAATGTGTGAAACACACAGACTACAGTGATGAAAACCACTGAAAAGATCATGAGGAAGTTAATCATTCTGTTATCAGAGCATATTTTGAATACTGTGAAATAAACAAAGCAAATGGGCTCATACTGAAGAAAAAGAAAACAAAAAGTAAGATACAATTTAAAAGTACTTGTCATCCCTGAGTGCTGATAGAGCAAAAAATCTTGGCAGGAAACTTCAGTACAGACACGCAACTAAAAGCTTTTGTATATGAGAGAGGAGTAAAGTTTGAAGATGACCTGACTTTTTGTACTTTCTACATTTAGATTGCTTGACTTTGCACCTTGAATGACCCTTAAAGCCTATATTCTGATATGCTTTATACAGACATACAGGGCCTTAGCAATTCTGCATATTATACATATGTAATTGCCAATATCACCAAAACCCCAAGATGGCATTATAGTTTTGTTTTACAAAACTGTTTGAAAACAAACATACTTTTGCTTGTAATGCTATATGTTGCTAAAACATCTTAAAAACTCTTCTTTTTCTCTCTCTTCCTTTCTGTTTCCTGTTTTTCCCCTCCAAACTTTACAAATACCTTCTTCAAAAACTGCAGGACTAACTCTGGCTCAGACAGCTGCAGAAACAGCTTGGCTTCAGACATTTACCACAGCAGATTTGCTTAATCAAACAACCATCAGAGCAGCTTTGTTCCAAGCAGTTGCCAAAAGCCTGTCATGCTACAACTTCAAAAAGCTGTTCCAGCAGCTTTGCTGCACAAACCGGAGATGCTCATCGTGCATAGAGTGACATCATACATTTCTAAGTAGGAAGTCCGATGACGTTAATGTTCTGCATAGTTCTGTGGCATAGGCTTATTCATCTAATTATTCATCTAATTAAGGTATCTGGAGGAATGCTTGTCATACTTCGAAGTTATGGCCGTTTTATCTACTTTGTATCTTTCACAAAAAAGTAATACTTTGTCTTAGATTCTTTCTACAACTGGCCTGTATCCAAACACAAATGATTTCAGAGTGTTTGAAGAAAATCCTTTCAACAAATTTGAATAAGTAATTTAAAACCAAAAGCTAACTGAGAGCCATTGGAATAAAAGACTGAAAAGTAAGCTGAATGCTGTATGCTCATGGAGATCGAGACATCATCAACATCTATCAAATTTTTGTGGTTTCAATAGATTGTTTAACCTGTACTAAAGCCTTCAGTGAAACCTGCTCCGGAGTGTTAATATGTCTGCTTTATAGTTGATAAGTTTTTAAGTTTATCATTTTTTTCCCAACAGCTAACCTGATTCTTTCTTCCTGCAGTTAGCTCTACTATTTCTTCTCATACAAGAAGTCTTGTCTTCATGGACTGTGAGAACTAGCATGTGTACCCTTCTCACTAGAAGTCTCTCCTTTAGGGCACACAATGACTGTTCTTTCAGTCTTCTCTCACTGAACGTGTTTTCTTGACTTACAGTCATTCTCACCACTGTTCTCTGGACTATCCTTAGTAGTTTACTTCTTCCTTGAAGAGCAGTGCCCAGAGCTGGACATTTCAGTCCAGCTGAAGCTTTGCCAGCTGTGAGATTTGTAGGCTGTGCTCTTCTTAAGAGAACTCTGCACACAGTTAATGCCAAAGAGGATAAGTACTGTATCCTAAATGTCATGGGCACTTACAGCTCATCTGGGAATACTCAACAACTATGCAGGAAATATATTTGATCAACTAATAAGATTAGATCTTGAACATGCAAAAAGTTCTGCTAAGAATAAATATTTGAAGTTTTAAAAAATGCACACCAATTTCCCACAGTGTATCAACTAGCTTGGCAGTGAAGTACTGATTTTCTTTTGTGAACCTATATTTTTTGGAAGTTTAGAAATAATGGCTACAGTGACAGCAGTTAAATATTCATGTTTAATTCCAGCAGATCTGAGTTTACTTTGTTAATTCTCTTATGACTTATCAGCTATCTTTCTTACGTGCTTCTGAAAATTACATACATTGGGTGACTTATCTTCCATGGTAGACCTCATGTTTGGGCATAACTATTGCGCTGGGCTCTCTCTGATACATTTCTCTCCTCTAGACTTTAGTTGTTTAGAATTTAGTTGTTTCAACTTGTGCTTTAAGATGTAGGACACAGTATCACTTCCTATTACATCTAATGCCTGTTTTGTCTGAAGGAGGGTGGAAACCATGAGCTAGATATCTGAGTGTCAGAGGTAGCCCCACACTGAAGTTTATAGCACCAGGCTTCCAGGTGCCATGCCTCCACCCCGAGATTTTCCTAAAAGATCATAGAATGGCTTGGGTTGGAAGGGACCTTAAAGATCACCTAGTTCCAACTCCTATGCCATGGTCATGGCAACCACTCACTCAAGTTGGATGCCTATACCTCAGAGTTCAAAAGCCCAGACTTTGGATGCAGGAAAGCAATAACGTCAACAAGAAAAGCAGCATGAGTCTGGAGGCTAAGCTCTGAACAATCTGAATGATTGCTGTCAGGTATAACAAGAGACTCATTTTCTCTTGTTGTTTACTACCTTGAATGAACATTTGGGCTCACATATTTCAATGAAGAGGATAGGCAGAGGCTCAGTTTTAACCAATAGCTCACTGTTTAGCTTGAGGACAGAAGAAGAGCCATTAATTCCTCTCACTGAAGCTACTTTACTTCACTGGGAACAATTAAATATTCATTAGGCAAAAGAGAGAGCATTACCTTATTGCTTAGCATTCCTGCTAAGAGAGAAGAGGCCTCCATGCCTGAGTTGATGAAATTTTAAGTATCCCATATTAACTAATCATGAGAGCAGGGACTGGAATCTGGGCCTCTCTTTACTAAGGTGAGAGAGCGCACCACTGAGCCATCTTACCACACCAGATTTCATATTCCTTGTCCTTCTCCGCTCTCTCTGTTTTAACAAGTATTTTGCTAATCTGTGCACAGTGAAAACATGTAGAAAGAATGGATGTTGAATGCCTTCACTTAGGAAACCAGACAGATCTGAAATTAAAGCATGATTTTGGAAGGTGTGAAATGCCTATTCAAAAGGGAGAGGAATGAACAAAAGGAGTTGTCTTCCCTGTCTAAGCTGAATTATTTAGCTAATGAGTAAAAGGGCACAGTGAGTGTTGAAAGCTCTCCAGCCATGGCTCTGGTATGGCCCAATCTAACATTTCCATATTTAGTGCGTTTTCTGAACTGGATTTCAGATGCAAGTTAAAGGTGAGCATACCTTACTTGAGAATTTCAAGGCTCAGACATCAACCTTCCCAATTTCATTTATTCACCACACAGTAAATGGTGAAAATGTGGGCATCTAGAGCTTTTATATGCTTTCTGGCAAAGAGGCATCTAACTGAGGATTATGGGCACCTAATTTGGGGATTTCACTAACTAAATATTCTTCGTGATCACCTCCATATGCAATATTTGATCATAAATGTTTTGCATGTATACTTTAGCATTCTCTTTGTCTTCAATATACTTTATTTTTTAAAGCTAACCCTTTATCTCTGTCAGATTATTTCTGGGATCCAAAGTCAGAGTAGCTGTTTTTAATTCAGTGTCTAGGTAAAAAAAAAAAAAAAAAAAAAAAAGGCTAAAATGATATATTGTCCTGCTTAGCACTTGGAATGTTAAATTCAGTAACAGCCATATGTTTTAATTTATTGTTATTATTCTCACATTCCCTCCTAAGATTTAGTAACACGTATATTACCTTCTGTAATGGTCACTGATTGTACGAATTTTGAGTTAGTATGTTATTCTGTAAAATAAGAGATGTTTTGAAATAGAACAGGGTTGAAAGAACTATGGAAAATCAGTGTATTTGTAGTTTCATCAGGCCTACTTTCACTGCGCTTTGAAAAAATGGATCCTTTATTTTAAGGATTACTTAGCACACATCCAGTGAGTCTGTACTGTAACTCTGTTTTGATTAGAAATATATTTGGACAGTGCATAGGACTATCATTTGACTGTCCTTGGTTTTGTACCAATCAGTTCTGTTCTCACACAAAGAACTCATTTACCGAGAAAGAAAATAGGGCAGCGGTGAAATTCACAGATACAAAATAAGCTGAAACCACCAGTTTTACACTGGAATATAAGGATCTGCCTACATGGTTAAGTGGAACCAAAATAACAAAATGGCTTATATTTTATGCATACAGTTATGGTAGTTCAGGTCTTCATGAATGCTATAATTTTAGAACAATACTGCTCAATTGTGAAATAAAATAGATTTTAAAAGTAAATTATTTAAAAATACGGCAACCTCATTCTGAATGAAAACACTCACAGACAGTCAAAATCTCTCATTTATACAAGGCCAAATTCCAGCCTTGGATATTTCACATCAGCTGTTCATAGGATGGATGTGTAACAGCTGTATTGAGCACAGTAATCAAAAAAAGCTTCTCCTGAAAGACAGCCCTTTGCCATTGGACTGCTGGTGTCCACCCTCTGAGGCCCAAAGTGTTACTCTAGCTGGAATATTTGAAATGAACCTAAGAAAAGTTCAGGTAAGACACAAAATATCCCTCATAGTGAAGTGAGACAATCCAAGTAGCTCTTTAACATCACAATATAATTTGTTAATAGCATATGGGAAAGGAGAAAGCACGTATTTGTGCAATTTTTCATTTCCTTATGAAATAAAAGCTATGCAAGTACCTCTATTTTAAAAACTGTTTGCTGTGCACTTCAAGTTCTCAAATAAATCTTTTCTGCTTTTGAAAGATTTCTTGGATAGCTTAGATAAACGGGTGTGGATGGGAAGATTTTGGTCATTAATCAAAGGGTTCAATTTTTCACTAGAGCATCTTTTCATACAAATATTTGAGCTGAATAAGCATTTGAAGTAAAAAGAATTTGAAGCCGACTAAAACCATTTCCTCTTTCAATTAAGTACATTTCACTTGCATGGTTGCTTACATTACAAATGAATCACAAATTTTTAGGGCAATCAAGATCAGACTTTTTCCTTTGAAAATATAATAAATAAAAGCCCCAAACATTCCTCTTTAAAATGTCTCTCTCATTCTTGGAAGAAAACCTTATCCTGTACATGACAAAGCAGCAACAGACAGACACAACCTGTCTTCCCCAGTCTTTGCAAACATCTTCCTGCCTAAGCTTGCATCTGCAGACATATCAAATTACACTGTGAGCTTCTAAGGAAAGCACACGCTCAGCTTTAAGAACGTGTGTAATTTTACTGTCTTCTGCAGTGCTGAAGCATATGTTAATGAGCTTCTTTGCACAGGGATGATGTCCTGAAATAGGACTGAAGTCTGTTATCAGATACTACAAGTTTCGCAAGTTCTAACTTCCCCACAACCTTCAGTATGAAAATGTTGCAAGAGGCACCTGTGGCAATCCTCAGGCAGTGCCTTCCCTTCTGAATCAGATGCATCCAGTAGCCCAGAGAGCAAGGAAACTGCAGCTTCTGCAGAGGAAAAGAAGTTGAGTGTTGTTAGATAACTATGTAACTGTGTATGACAATATTTCATGTAGAAATGGTGCACGTGGTTAACCCAATGCTATTTGCCAAATTCCAGTGTAGTCAATTACAAGCATTACCACATATTCAAGGCTTATCAGTAATTTGTAAGCTGTGGTTGATTTTAGACGTGTTTGCATAATCTTCTTCTATATTCTAGTCTTCCTTGGAGCAATGCGTATTTTCAGTCAGTCAGAACCAAGCACCTTTGTATCAATCTGAGAAAGGAATATCTCCCCCCTCCAAATTTTTATATATATAAAAAAATATATATATATTTAAATTTATATATATATATATATTCTTCCTGTTTGCACAGTGCAACTTAAGAGCTGCATCTGTCTGCTGGCTGATAAAGGTTATTACAGCTAGAGAGAGATTGGAACATACTTTCTTCCCAATTCAACAGTGTAAGAGAATTGTTGGGGCTGCACATATCGTAGTCTCTAGCAGTGGAAAGAACCACAAGCACAACATTCATTACTTTATAAGCAATAGCACTTACGTAACTACCAAAATTTCTGCTGGCTCAAAAGACTGAGTGACCATTTGACTCTTAGTTTAATGAATAAATACTCTCCAGTAATCTGCAGGCTTTACCTGCAGACGTGGAGAAGCCCTTGGTAGTAGTCAGCATGGACTGCGAGAGCAGAGACACAATTCAGCTTCATGATGTGAGAGGGAGTTCTGATCCTAAACTAAAATTTCACTTGACAAATATTTTATCATAGACAAAATTACTACACAGACTCTGGTATAGAAAGGGAGTATGTGAAAATATCACTGGACTTATGAGATGGCTTCTATAGTGAACACTGAATAATGTCTTTTCAATTTTCTTTCCTTCCACCAGTGAACATCTTCCTTAGTACTTGTTAAAAATGTACATAAATAAGCTTTATACACAACATAAACAAGACAAAATATACAAATAAGCTTTAAGTTTTGGTTTCAGGTAACGTTTTGCAAGCTATTGGTATTTGCTAGCTTTAAATTCTCTCTCCTTTGTGAGTAAATACTGATGTAGTTTCTCATTCTTACTCTTTATAATGCTGTACTTGTTTCCACTTGGAAACTTGAAAGTTGTGGTTCACAGTAGCATTTGGCCACATTCTATTATGTTTTCTGATACCTAGGGGAGCATCTCAGAAAAAGGCGTATTTAAAGGTCCTTCTCACCCCATGATTATATTAGATTGTGAGAACTCTGATTTAAAGAAATAGCAAACAAACCAACAAAATAGATGTAAATGTTCCTAATATACTGGAGAACTAAGCAGTATTCAGTGCTGCCAGCAGAGAGGCTCAAGTGTAAAAGTGATCTGAGGCTGCAGGACCTAAACCGGTAGAAGCTGAAAGGCTTTGCAGATGTGATGTGGTCATTCTCTGTTGACGCTGGTGGTCATACTGTTATCACAGCACTGCTCCCACAGATGCCATTGGAGTGACACTGGCAGAGCCTCTATTGGAAGACATCTGCCTTGCCCTTCCAAACAAAGTCAAAGTGCTATGATGACAGCTGCACAGAAAGTGAAGAAAAAGGGAAGACAATAGAAATCTGAAAGAAATATTGAAGATGTAAATAGAAGCAACTAACAGCTAACCACTGTCAAGATTCAGACCAGAATTTCATAGAAGTTAAAAAGCACAGCTACAAGAGGGTTCATTTTTATCCCAGATACAGTGCCATAAATCTGCAAGCGACTCAGTATTTACACCAGCCTAAATGAAATCAGAATCTGCCTTGGATCCCTGAAGTAATTGTGATTTACCTCCCTCGTCCATTTATGCTTTAAGAGCTTCTTCACAGCTGCGTGCTACAATCATACAACACACACACATAACTGTTTATGGCAATGCTACATAAAAAGTTGACCACTGAATGTAACAGCCTGCAGTCAGTTAACTCCTGTGGATGTCAAGAGAAGAGAAGTCGCTCTCAGTGCACCCTGGTCTATTGTTTTTCATTAGAAGGAGAGCAACGATGCTTCAGTTTTTATCTCTACACAACAAATTCCCTGTCCTGGCAGTTAAAGGAATTATTACTACACGCAGAAACTGATATTTTTGTTGAGAACACTGTGTGTATTTTTTTCTGCTGTTCTGTGTATTGAGCCCTACCCCCACTTATGTACAACTTAGTCCTTATGGAAAAGCTACTGAAAATGGTATGGATCTGTAAAGTACCAAATACTTTGCATTTTGCATAGAGTACATAGATAAACTGTATTAGCTCTGAGAAACACAGAGCATTCTGCTGGGCTATCTAAATCCACCAGATTAAGATCCAGCATGACTGGATTGAAGAACTGCTCGAATACAATAGTTGAATTCCTCACATACTAAATTGGAGAACTGTCCCCACACACACACTTTTCAGATGCAAGAGATTACACTGTACATCAAAGTCTAGTGCTCCACTGCAATTACAGCTCAAGCATTACAGAATCTGTACATTGGGGCATCCTTGCCTCTGTTTGCTACAGACTGGATGGTGCTGGAAAAGTGGACTTCTGAGGGACACACAACTTGAATCTGCATGACTTAGAACAGATGGAGGATAAGAACAGCCTGCTGTGCAAATGACATTACCTTACCCAAATGTATATGGCAATATGCCAAATGTGTGGGTGTCCTGGCCTTCAAATGCATGAGGAGAATAAGTGTTACCTTTACCAGCACAGTACCTTGCCGTATTTTCATGCAATTTAAGTGCTTGGTTTCTTCCTTCCTCAGAGTATGAGGCTTGGGAAGATATTCAATAAAGATATATGTGCTCCAATTTATAGCAGTAGCACTCCTCCCCAATATACAATTATTTTCTAAGATGCTAAAGTATCTGGTACTGAATACTTGAAAACAGCAAAATTATTTAGTCACAGAATGAACATAGGTGCAAATATGCAAAGGCACAGGAGAAACAAAGAAAGAGACTGCACAGACATCTCTCTGTGCTAAGAGAAAAAAAGAAGTATTTAGAGAGAGATTTCCTGCAGCAAACATGACTAATAAAGAAAGAAAATAGTGAAAGAAAATAGTAGAACTGTCTATAATTATAACCACATTACCAAATTATGCAATAGTCAGAACTTATGGTTATCCCATTTTGGAGGGAAAACATCTGTTAATGCTTCTTTTTTTTTCTGTTTCTGAGCATCCATGTCTTCCTACTGAGATCTGGCTTGGATTATTTCCAGGAGCTCCTTTATAGTTTCTTTTCCCTAAACACAGTGGTTTTGTTGTGGTCTTCCTCTACTTTTTGAGGGTAAAGAGGACTACGTCTGTGTTTTCTATCCCAGTTTCTCTCCTTAAAGCCAAGATTTCATCCAAAGAGCTGGGATAACCAAATTCAGGACACAGAAGAACAAGATCCTTTTCCCTAGATCTGAACGTTCTTCTTGTTCTCTGTCTGCTCTCAACAGAGCCTTAATCTTCTGCGTCAGCAAATGTAGCAAGGAGGATGACATTATTTTCTCACTAACTTGCTTTGACACCCTAAATATGGATTATTCTTTCTTCCCATTGCAGAATTTGAGCACAGCTTACCACAACAACCGTTTCGTGTACACCTACGCCTTCCCCAAGGGCACAGTACCTGAGCTGCAGAGCAGACCAGACATCACTCTGTGTCCACCCTCAGTTCGTTTATCACCATGGAACAACGGCAGCAGCAGACAAGGGAGAAAAAGATGTCCACAGCAAAGATGAGAAGCCTTGGCAATTGTAACAGAAAGAAAACAAAATAAGTAAGAACAACGATACTATTGCAGTGTTTGAGCATCAGAAACTAATTTAAGACCTTTGAACACAATTCCAGAGGTGCTACCACAGGACTGCTCAGCTCAGATGCAGGGAAGAAACAAAGGAGTTAAGTGGAGAGCAAAGTGCTTGTGAGGAACAAGACCTTTTCTGTTTCAAAGGAAAATTCCATGCTTTCCCTTCTGGTTGGCCTGCCGTAGCGGATACGCTTTTGGAGTACAGCATGTACAGTGCATAAGCAACTACTGGCATTCATGGTTGGCTTCCAAATCAGCAGTGCTTAAAAATACAAAGTGCAAACTTGATTCTTTCTTCTGTCCTGGGTTCTGTTGTTGCTGTTTTTTTAATGTTGCTCTTGTTTTAACATTGAAACTGTATTTGCTCTCTTAAAAAAATATATAAATATATATATATATACATATATATATAAAATTTTAACTCTTTGCATATACTTCTCTGTTCAATCTAAATGTTCTTCCCATCTTTCTGATGTCAGTGGCAGACAGTTTTCAGCTTCCTGTAAAGAAACAGCACTATAGCTGACTACAGGAACCAACACTTCTGAAGACTGCAAATAACATCTGAGAGCCCACCCAGAGCAGTGCCAGAAGGTACACTTCCTCTAGCACAAACACTGTCAGCATGCTGCCTGAACACTGGAGGCTCTGTGTGAAGCCTGCTCTAAAGAATGTAACCAAATGGGGTGACAAGCAAGGATCAATTTGAGAATTTGGGGTTCATCTTGAGAAATCACTACTTCTGATCAGCAAAATAGTTACTGTTATCCATGCTCACTTCCCAGGTCAACATGTCTTGCTGGAATTAAATGACATTGCTATAGTTATCTTTTATATTATTTCAGTGTCTACACATGCTGGGGGCAGGCAGAGACACTGAAGGTAATTAGCAATGGAAACCTTCAGCGTGAATGAAGATGATTATTACTCAAAGCCAAGCAGCAGCTCAGTGTGTCCTTGAACAATGTTAAAAAACATGGAAATGTTCAAGAACAAATTGGTCAGAGCAGCTGAGCAAGTATGAGGAAATTACTCTCCCCACAACTGTGGAGAGAAGAAAACTGAGGGAGAGGATGGCAGCAGGGCATAAAGCCCAAGGGAGGGAACTTCTCATATTCTAAACTAGCTTCTCTGTGTAACTGGGATGTGTGACAACATTCACATATACCATGGCTGCAGTTTAGCTAAGATGCACATAATCAAACAGGGAGAACAAAGTTTTTTCCACCCTTTATGTCTATGTATATGTGCCTTCACAAAGAAAAGGTTAAATATCCAGTCTTTCTTAGTTACTCAGTAATCTCAAGTATAAGAGAAATGAAACACACAAAAAAATCCAGAGTGAAGCATCATGAGAAAAAGTGTGATTCAAACTATCCAGGCTTTACTTTATGGGCACTTCAAAAAATGTAAGTGGTCTCTTACTAACAATGAAGAAAGCTTTGGTTATTTGCTCAGGCCTATCTCTATCTCACTTCAGGGCAGCCATCCCACGATGCTGTCCCTCAACTGATCTTTCTTGCAGAGATGACCTCTTGGTAGTAAAACTGACTACACCACAGAAACCAAACCTGTCCTAGTATTTTCTCTTACGCAATTAAGAAGTAGTTGCTCTCACAGAACTCCTCTGCTTAGTAATAAAACAACAGGAAAAAAAATACAGACCTCATTTGTACAGATCATCGACAAAAATCCAGCTCATTCCAGCCTGGCCTTCATTCCAGTGAGGCCTGTGAACACTTGCTAATGAAACTCTTATCCTTTCTGGTTTGGGAAAATGCACCACAATAGGAAAGTTGTCAGCTAAAACAATGTTAAATATGCTTTTGCTCTTACTTCAGGAAAGAAAAATCATGTTTCAAACTGTTTCTGCTTGTCAGAATTAGCACATGAACTGCCTGAAGAGAAACATGAATAAAAATACTCTTCCCCTTTTCTGTTCCCACTTGAAACTTCACTGCAATGTGGTTTACACACACACACACACACACACACATACACACTTTCTCACAACAGGGAAGAGCCTAAAATGCCTTCTGTTTAAATATTTAGGCAGTAGCATATTGTCGATTCTGTACTTACTATTTGCTTGACTCTAATAAGGTTGATATTGAAACAAACCAACTTCATGTCTTTTATGTTGTATTGACTCAATGTGAAAAAACTGTGTTCATATACATAATCTTTGAACCACGAGAAATTTGCAGGATGTTTCGTCAAAGTCTTCACTATGCTAGTTTCAGGTATTGTAAAGACATACAAAAACGCTAAGAAATTATAAATAAAATGCAAATTTAAGAAAACACATGCAGAAAAAAAAGATCAGCAATGTTTTGCACTTTATTTGCAACTGTATTTCATCACTTTTCTTCCATTCCCACCTTTTATCAGCAATCCTATGCTCCTGGATCCCACAGTTTCTTCAGTTTTCTAGACTTAACAACTCTGCTCTCCAGAGATTTTCCCATTTTCTTTACAATTTCTTCTTTCCCCTCCTGTCCAAAGCCCCTGTTGAAAGCTTTCAACAAATCAAATCCTTGACAGCAACTTCTTTTATCTTCATTTTAGAAACCTGTCACCTATGTTTCTGTAGAATGATATTTTAAACTAGCCTAGCAGAGTGATTTATAAGCTTAGAGATTGCTTGATTTGACCTCTTTCACCTTGAAAGGACATGTAAAAGGAAACAGAGATCCATCTTCTGCCATTCCATGGGCTCCCAAGCTTCTTTTCATTGAGAACAGGACACTATCATTTATCCTGAGTGAAATATTGCTGGTTACAGATGCTCGACTATCTCTATAATATATTGTGTTTTAACTTATATTTTTCTCACAAACTATGATGTTAAATGCAGTAACAGGTAAAAGCCTCCAGTACCTTCATTTTTTCCTTCATCAGTGGCTTGCCAAAGCATCAATACTTAGTTGTGTCTTCTTGACATTTTACTTTGACGCTTACATGGACGAATAAGCTAAAAACAAGAGGACTTGTATTTTTCTTTCTGCTTGTTACCATATAAATTATATAGTGGTGCAGAGGGGGGGTTGGAATTATAGAGGAAGCATACGTTTAATAAAGTGTGGCATCAGAAGCAACAACATCATATGTAATCAGTCACGTTGAGTTAGTTTCAACGGAATAAATGAGAATTCAGTCTTAGGTGTTCATGTAATCTAACCATCTGAAGTGTTAAACCATTTAACATGGTTTGTGGTTTTAAGTACAGAGAGCTCGGCCTGCTCAGTCACATGGTAGCTGCACAAGAAATTCATGCCAAAGCTGGAAAGTATATTGATTAGTGCTTACAAAAACAAAACACAAAGCATTTGAAAATTGAAATCAAGTGGTTAAACAAGACTAACTTAATCAAAATATGTCAAAGTCCCTTTGCTAGATGCAGGTTATTCATTTAGAATCCATTATGCCTGCCAGAAGCCCTTAGCAACAAGAAAGGCTTAATTCTCTTACTCATCTTTCAGTTCAGGACTGTAGGAGTAAAGATTGATTTCCTGCTTGATAATAAATATAGACATGGAAGGAGAAAAGACAGAAGAGCGGAAAGCAGGGGAGGTGTAGCTGTTGCTGAGCTCTTCAGAATGGAAAACACTTTGGAGAAGCAAGTTACCCTTGGTAACTGCCGAACTGGAGTCCAATTCCCTTGCTGGTATAGCATATCCCCTTCCTGGCCAAATCAGGTCCCCTCCATCCATCATTGCCCATTTTTCAGAGGAGGGCAGGTATTCTCAGCTGATGTTAAAAGCAGAGTGACAGAAAGCAAGAGACTGAAATAAAAGATAACAAAGGGAAACAAAGAGACTCAGAAAACATGGAAAGGCAAGGCAGCATCTCACTTCTGTCAGGTTGTGGGTTTGTTGGAAACAACGAGGTACACTGATGGGCTGTCTCTGGTGAAAGCTGCCCAGTGGAGCCAAGAATCAATACATGGCCTTTTCTCATTAAGTCCTTCAGAAATTCTTTTACCCTGTGGGTCTCAATTTTTTTTTAGCTTTTATAGGTTCACTGGGTGATATGAGATTGAACAGGCTATTCCTTCTTTATCTCATTCATATAATCTGATCTGCTAATTTCTCATTTCACCCTTTCCTTGTCTTTCATATGCTATCTTCATACTACCCTTGACTGTACAAAGAAGACGTCTTTGAATGAGTGATAATTGTCGCTTCTCTCTTCTGTCATCTTTAGCTGTTAGAGTTAATTGCAATACTTTATGAACTTCGATGAGTTTCTCAGAGATGATTTCACAATTATAATAGGCATGTAGTCTCTAATTATCACAAATGTATGGAGAAGTCAACAAATAAGTAATAAACTGTTTCATTTCAACCAAGGATGCTTACTGGAATGCTACAATCCATTAGAGCACTTAAATACCCTATTAAGGCAAAAAGGGAACTAAGGATCCTGATCTAGCTACTACAGCCGAAACTCTTTTATATTTCAAGAACAAACTTCAGGATTTCCACTAACCACTATCAAGTTCAGAGCAGTCTATCCAGCCTTTTAGGCTGGTGAGTCTTTCTCCATGGTAAACATGCCCGATGTTTCACAACATTCTCTCAGAGATGGCAGTTAGCCACCTGGCAGTTGTTCTTATGAAAGGTTTTCGTCGTTTTAATTATAAAAATATCCTAACAAATGCCTCCCTTGCCTATCGTGCTGCTTCCACGATACAGTTCAGTGTGATTTACAAAAGAATAAATTAACACATTCCTACTATGGTCATTATAGCTATAGTTGATTGGGCAGTATCAAGTGCCAGGTTTTTTTTTTTGCAGTTTAGGTACAAGAAGCATTCATTTGATCTGATTTACACTGATGACATTCAGTGCTGCCACTCTTATATTATAGCAACTTGTCAGTGCCAGCTATTTAATTTTGTAAAGTCATTACCCACAATTTATTAGTGATGGCATTTCAAGCCTGAAGAGTCTTATATTTTGGGGACAGTGAACATCCTTGAAACAAGCTTACGTTAATGTCTTGTATCTCGCAATTGGGCAAAGTAGGAACACTCATGCAGAGAGTGATAGCTGCTCAGCTGAGCTTTGCAGCTGCTCTCTTCTTCTACAATCAGCAGAATGAAATACACATATCCCCTTGATATAAAAAAACGGAAAGAACTATATCTGGAACTAGATCCAGAACCTCTTGCTTCAATGTATAGTCAATACATAGACCCAGATCAGTGCCTGCTGCTGCCTGCATGAATTTTACTATTGATTTCAGTAGTGGTATGGCTGGCACTCTGTACACTAGGGGGTGATTGACGAGTTATTTAATTAACTAGTTTAAGCAGCATTAACAATAATCTCAGCAGTACCCAATGGATTTTCTGCTTTAAATATACTGTGCACTTCCCTATTTATAGTAAACAACAGCAGTGGGATTCATCTGTCCAAATATAGATTCTGCACTGTAGGTGTCTGTATCTGAGTTAACTGTCTGGGCTCCCCTTAGAGTTAAGAGAAAAGGCTTTCTGAGGGCAAAGCTTCTCTCATCCCATTTCTGACGTCTAAAATAGATTAAACAAATCACCTTCATTTAGGAGATAGAGCAGAACAGCCTATTTCTGTCTGTTCACTATCAAGAGAGTCTTAATAACTGGCAATGGTATAAAATGCCTACTTCATAGATACTACAATAGAGAGAGAAATGTTGTGCCCCAAAGCAACACCAACAAGTTTGTGTCTGCCACACAGACCCTACATTTCTTCAGATGAGCCATTTACCACTTTGTTGCCTTTGAATACTGTTAGTCTATATCTCCTACTAGTTTAATCTGGAAGCAGGGTATGCTTTACAATGGTATTTTCAGACCCACCCTTCTGGCTGGCTTTCACTCTTATCCCCATACTTTCAACTCCATGGTCTCATTTTACTAACCAAAGAGGTAACGAGCTATTGAAATGAAACAGGGCTGCTGTGTAGATGGTTGAGGAGATCATTGTTGAGCAATGCAACATGCTCTTATCCTTTGTCCCCAGAGGACTGAGCAAACGAATTGTGAGGCAATCCCATTTACTGCTGATGCCAATGCCAGGAAATGAACAATCCGTGTTAGCTGTTGACTTTTAAAAACAATGGGCTGGATGTAATGCCCTCCAAAGTTACCAGGAATCTTGTTTTTCCTTTGTTTTCAAAGGCTTGGACTCAGTCTCAACACCAGGAGTTTATTTTGCTTTCCTAATACACTTTATAAGAAATAAAGTTAGAAGCAGGTGTAACTGCAGTTGCGAGCAGTTGATCTATATGGTGAAAGCAGAAAGTAATTTAAAAAAAAAGAAACAATCAACTTCCCTTTTAAAAAATTCTGTGTACTACCAGCCGATGAATGCTTTTGTCACATATGTCATAGTTTAAGGTTTATACAGGAGATTTTTGTGCCTGTATTAAAAAGTCTAGACAGAACAATTTTGTTATGCTTCTTATGAGTAATTTGCCAAATAGTACGTGTATTGCCTCTGATTCATTTGTGTAGCAGTTCTTCTCCAACAATCTTTAATGTAATTATTGATAAGGTTTCTATCACTCGTGTTCTTATTTCCTTCATCTTCCCTCCCCCTATGGACCTCCCTCTAAGGAACACACATTACCCACAGTGACAGTATATGTATGCATAGGGTGTGATGCACGGTGAGACCTGTGATCTCACTTAATGTCTGCAGAAACTACCACAGTCTAAAACCAGTTACCAACATTTCTGAAACATCAGTTACCCTCAAATATGTTTATGTAGTACAGCATTGTTATTATCCTTACTTTAAAGTTGAGAAAAAACTGAATCATAAAAGAAAATAATTGACTTATTCATGATCACATGGACCCAGAAATTGAGTCTTTCCTGAGGCCGTGTTCCTTTCTCTAAGATAGAGAGCTATATATCCCCAGTCCTACCCTATGCATATGTTTCAGTGTATGGCATGGTTCATTGACTTTGCCATACACTGATGACTTGCAGGGAGGACTGGTTTGCAGAGACCCTAAACCACAGGATTTAGAAACAATTCAGCCATTTAGATGATCATCAAGCTATTGAGGTTGATCACAAAAATACAAGCATGGACTTTTAGTGCAAATGGCACTACTGCCCACTAGGACTTTGTCTGTGTCTGTCATAGAACTCAAAGATACCATCAAGCATCTTCTCTGTAGATTATAGGCCAGTGGATGGGGATACATGTCTGTAAGCATTATTTCAAAATACTGGCTTGTGTATAGAAATATTTATAACATCATTATAATCTAGGTTCTTTCTTATCTTTATCATGACCTTGAAGGATGATGGAGTACACTCTCATCTAGTTTGCTACTGACAGCAAATACAAGGAAACAATTGATGCACTTCAGGGCAGGGCTGGAAGTACAAGCGACCTGGGCATGCTGGAGGAACAGGTCAAACACAATCTCATTAAATTCAGCCAGGAAAAATGGAAATTCCTGCACCTGAGAAGGAATAACCTTGGCAATGATATGTGCTGGGCGCAGACTAGCTGGGTGGCAGCTCTGTTGAGAAGGACTTGGGAATCCCAGCAGGCAGCCAGATGTGTATAAGCCAGCAAACTTTCTGGCTGCAAAGACAACTAACCATATCCTGGACTGCTTCAGCAGAAGCACAGCCAGAGACGTGATAATTCAGTTTTAATCAATGCTTGTTACACAGTATCTGAAATAATGCATGAAGTTTTGGACCCTCGTACAAGAATGCCACTGATTCATTGGACAAAATTGAGTACAAAGTGCTGAAGCACTTGACCTTGAGAGACAGGCTGAGAAGAGGGAGCTTGTTCATTGTGGAGAAGAAACATCTTTCAAGGGATCTACACAGCAGCCTTCCAGTATCTACATGGAGGTAGAGCCAGGTTTGTCATGGCAGTGCATAGCTGGAGACAATATACATAAACCCAAACAAGAATACTTCAGGTAAAATGTTAAAAAAAGCTTTTCCCTGCGTTGAGCAGAAAAACCAAAGAGTTGGCAAAGAGGTTGTGCTGTCTCCATTCTTTGAGCTTTTCAAGACCTGATCAGCTAAATTCTTGAGGAGCCCACCTTGAGCAGAAATCAGGATTAGAGACTTCCTGAGGTTTCCCCCGATTTGAATTATCCTTTGATAACTAAGAAAGAGAGTTACCAGCTAACAATTTTGTCTGGAAAGCAAAAAAAATATTTTCAAGCCACAAAGTTCAGGAAGGAGTGTAAATGCATACTAAAATCTTACAGCAGCTACATTAAACATTCAGCACAGAGCAGTTATTTCCCTTATATAACAGCCTTTGCATTGTTCCTATTTTCAATCTCTTTATTATCACCAATCACCACTAAAGCAAGGAGTGAGACAGAAGGACTGTGGACTGCCATACTGCTTACGATGGCTTTTGGATACACTGCAGAATACACACAAAATTGCTTATGTTTATGGAGAGACATTCTGGCCTCTGCCTCACTGCAAAAACATGTGCTTTGCTTATGAGAAAACCCCACAAGTCTAAACTGATTGAAGTTGCTATATTTCTGCCTAATGTTTCATGACATGAGGTGTGTGAGTGTGCACTGTGTGACACACCACAATGAGTCTGGAACACTGGAGGAATATCTGATTGCCACTGAGTTATCGTACAAGCACATACCAACTGTGTAATAAAAAGGATGGACTGAATATGGCTATTTATCCATGTTCAGCTATCCAGGCTAGAGGCCTGGAAATTTTGGCCAAATGATTATATTTCTCTTTTTCTTTCTGGACGATAATTGACAGAAAAAGAGGACAGGGCAATGCAAATGTAGACCTAGAACAAACCTATGTGGTTGTCTCTTTCTCTGATAGACCTTAAATTTTAGTGCACTAGATAGTGCACTAGATAGATCCCTCTTGGGCTTCCAGCACAGCTTTCTCTCACAATTTATTCCTAAAAGCAAGGAGTGCAGTGATAATGCTGGTGAGTGGTTCCCAGCTGTTCTGATTTTTTTGTTGTTTTCACTCAAGTCTTGTTTACAGTCCAGTTCTGAGAAGATTCTGTAATCACTTGTGAACCAGTAGTTCCACCTTGTTCCAGAAGAACCAAGGAAATAAAAGAGTAGTAAAATGTGAAAGAAAGTTTTCACTGAGTTCCCAGAAATATTCTGGACTTGTTTATGCGTTGTTTTTTTGTGCTGATCTAATAAAACTGAATAGGGGTTGCATCAACTCAATTAAATCACAGTAAAAGCTACTAATCTATTCCTTAAATTTGATTTACACCTATGTAATTCAAACATCTTAGCAATAGCTACAAAGGGAGCTCAAGAGCATAAAAACTACCCAACCTCCAGCCCACCACTTTCAGTTTCAAAGGCTAAGAAAGCATGTGCTACATCCCCCTGTACTTCACAGTAAAACAGGGAGACACAAAGCAGTAGATGTTTCTAAATTAATGAAAATCACAACCTGGCATGGATACCTTTCAGGTCCTTGTCTTCATAAAACTAGCTGTAAAGGACAAAAGCTTTTTTTTCTTTTAATACTGCAAGTCACTTTTAAGAGCAGGAGGAAAGCATCTCCTTGACATGGCTGTATGAGCCCCTTGAGGCTTTTCCAACACTTCATTTTAGTCATCTGGAACAACTTATTGATACACAATCATCTCTTTCAGAAATTTCCAGAGAAATTAACCCACTATTACTCGCAATGTAAATCCCTGGGGAGCAGTCTGGTCAATGCTTCTGTGTACACTGACTCCTGACATGCATGAGAGTGCCAGACTCATGGAGACCATCAGGTTTTTCCGAATAACCAGCAAAAATACATCATTTACTGACATTGCCAGTTGACAGCTGACAACAACTCTAATAGTAAGCTGGCCATTCCTCCCTCTTCCATTTGCCCATGGGAATCCTGAAAGGGGAACCTGTGGGAACTCAGGAGGCACTACATCAGCTGAGGCGGAGGTTTATATGGTTGCTGCAGAAACAGGCTGAAAATTAGTATGGTTAACTAAAGGTCAACTAACGATGGCTTCTGTAGCACTGTTGAGTGAATGAGGAGGGGGCACAGGAGTCTTTCCCTCTTATACTCTTAAACACCGATCAATCCTCTTTTGTTGTCCCCTGAGAATAAAATTGGGGCTGGGAATTACAGATTCTGGGACTGGCTCCAGGAACAATATATTCTGCACTTCCTTCCAGTTATGTAGCTGTTGCCTTTTTCACACCATCCCTCGCAAGGCTCCCTGAAGGTACTCAGGGACAATACCTCTTCTTGTTGAAAACTGATTGCTGTGGTTTCGGCATCCTTCCTTAGGTTGCCACTGCTTTCTATTGCTACCACACTGGCTCAATAAAGCCAGCAGCCTGAGATCACATTGTCTGACATTCTCTAAAAGCACAGCTGGCCAGGTGGCTGGGCTGTGGATGAATATCCCCTTCCTGGCCTGACTGTGGGAGCTGGAGGGGACATTTCCCACAGCTCCTCTCCTCTCCTCTCCTCTCCTCTCCTTTCTTCTCTTTATCACTATCACTTTCAGAACTCCTGAGTTGAAAACATTGTTATTTTTTCTTCTATTATGTTCAGACATTTTTAAGGGTCGCAACTGCCATATCCTCTTAGGAATGATGGAGTTATTAAGGTATAAATGCAGTCAAAACCAGCCTCTATGCTCACTGTTTGCTTATGATACATGTCAGTTAAGAGATAGTGGTTT
>JAPSGF010000030.1:3138360-3222599 GCA_035772895.1 Perdix hodgsoniae | reverse complement strand
TGCTCACTGTTTGCTTATGATACATGTCAGTTAAGAGATAGTGGTTTGTGCAGCTTACAGATCCAGATGTCTTCTTCTATTCTTGTTTTTATTATTGCTCTGAGATGTGATATACACATCAAAGTTCCTTGTTTCCACCAGAATCCTTACATTTTCCCTTTTGCCAAATAATCCTTTCTCCAGTGTATAACACCAATAAAGCTTCAGCAGCTTAAATTACTTGCACATTACAAGTAAAACCACTGTTTCTTCTCTGGTGAGCACGTGCACCCTCCCTCAGAGCTTGGTGCACATACATGCAAACAGGCACACATGGAGGCTTATGCTGCCCTTCCATTGGAAAGAAATCATCTCTGTTCATAGAAATCATCTGTGTTTACAGAATAGGCATCTTTAGGCTCAGTTATTACAACGCTCTATTATTTCTTTTGTTGCAGAATGGTAGGGTTGGCACAGAGACTTAGGTAAGCCTCATTAAGCAACTTTTGCAGTATGCATAATCATTGTGATGGCAGTTATAGGAGTGTTTATGATATTCTTACATGAATCAATTAAACGTGGGACTTAAAGTGACTCATCAGGATTCTGCAGCATTCACTTCCCATCTGCCTGACCTCATTCCCTGCACAGGCTTGCTGGATCTTCCCACAACAATCTGAAGCTGGTATACAGCTGACAAGAACGCAGTAGGACTTATATTCACCACTGAGAGCACAGCTTAGGCTGCAAGGTTTGTTACGCTTCTTTCAAAAACATACTCACAAATCATCTCTGCAAACGATTCAGAGTATCAACTCTGGAAGTAGCGGCATTAGTTATTCACTGACACTGCCACCGAAAGGTTATGTGTCTTCACAACTCATTGGCTTTATCTACTCATAGAGGAATATCTCATAGGAAGCTTCACTGACATCCAGCCCATCAGTTCTTGTAATACCTCACACAATCACATGCACAAACATCCCTAACCGAATCAAGTTGTCATCTCTGGGTGACAGTCGTAACTGCAGAGACGGCAGGAGGGGCAGCATTTCCAGCTCGTTATGAACATGCAATATCCTTCACCTCATTGACCATCAAGGAAAATATCATTCAGCAGCCTACGCAAGTGGTATGGCACATGCTATTTTCACAGCAGTTGGCTGCAGAGGTACTAATTTGTTTCCTTCTCCTTCACTATCTGGAACATGAAAAGCAACGATCCACTGGGAAGAGAAATAAAGCTAGATTCAGCTGAGCAAGGTCAAATCAAAGCACTGCAGGCTATGACTAAATGCTTGAAAAACTAGCAGAAATGGGTAGCTGACTGCAATTGCACAATACAGCAGGTTCATGACAGGAAGATATAAAGAGAAACCGTGTTCCCTGAACTGCAATGTAATTCCAATAAAGTTGGGTAGCTTAATATTTCCTGGAGAAAGGGGGACAAATTTTCCAAGAACTCCAATGAGTTACCCATTTTCCAGTAGTTTTAAGGTACAAAAGACTAAATGTAACATATTACCAAAATGTGAATCACAGAAACAAGAAAATGCATGAGAAGATTTTATTCCACCATAGCAGTGATAAAAATTCATTGATAATCCACATTCCTATATTCATTAAAATAATTTGCCTAATAAATTAGGTAAAAATGTATAGATTAATCTACTACTAATATAGAAAAAAACAACTTGAAAATAAAAAGGACTTCAGTGATTCCTATGAACCCTTTGTAATTCTCTGTTCTAATTTTCAGAGTGCACGAGCACAACATTTTTTATGTTACCGCTTCCCATTCTGTCTCTCTTATTCTCTACCTGCACAGAAGTAACACAAAAAATGCTAGAGACCTACCTTTCACTTCATGAGAAATACATGATGCTTAGATTACATGCTGCTAATAGAGAAAATGCAAAACTTGCTGCCTTTTACGATGCTGTAATCGCATCAGTGGAAAAGGGAAGAACCATTGATGTCATTTATCTGGATTTCAGTAAGGCCTTTGCCACTGTCCCCCATAACATCCTTCTCTCCAAGTTGGAATGTATTTGATGGATAGACTGTTTGACGGATAAGAACTAGTTACGAGGTCATACCCAAAGAGTGGTGGTCAATGGCTCAGTGTCCAGATGGAGATCATTGATGGGTGTTGTTCCCCAGGGGTCAGTACTGGGACTAATAGTCTTCACTATCTTCATCAATGACATTGACAGTGAGACTGAATGCACCTTCAGCAAGTTAGTACATGACACCAAGCTGTGTGGTATGGTCAACACACCTGAGGGCATCAGAGAAACCTAGATAGACTTGAGCAGTGGGCCCAGGAGAACTTCGTGAGCTTCAACAAAGGCAAATGCAAGGTCCAGCACCCGGGTTGTGGCAACCCCTGCTATCAGTACAAGCTGGAGAGATGTAAAGATAGAGCAGAGCCCAGCTGAAAAAGACTTAGGGGTACTGGTGGATGGGAAGTTGGACATGAGCCAGAAATGTTCCCTCACAGCCCAGAAAGCCAACTGTATCCTGGGCTGCAATAAAAGGATGGCCAGCAGGTTGAGGCAGGTGATCCTGCCTCTCTACTTTGTGCTGGTGAGGCCTCATCTGGAGTACTGTGTCCAGATGTGGAGTCCTCAGGACAGGAGAGACACGGACCTGTTGGAGAGTGTCTAGAGGAGATCCACAAAAGTGACTGAAGGGATGGAACACCTCTCCTATCAGAACAGGCTGAGAGAGCTGGGGCTCTTCAGACTGAAGAAGAGAAGGCTCTGAGGACACCTGACAGCAGACTTTCAATACCTAGACAGGTGTTATAACAAGAAGAGGACAGACTCTTCAGCAGGGTCTGTTGTGACAGGACAAGGAGAAATAGTTTCATGTTAAAAGAGGGGAGATTTAGACTGGATATAAGGAAGAAGTTTTTAACAATAAAGGTGGTGAGCCACTGGAACAGGCTGCCCAGAGGCTCAAACCATATATTGGCCATTTCTCACCTTTTCTTAACACAAGTATAACACCACTACTTATTTCAGAGACAGCAACCTCAGTTTAGGACAAACAACACCTTAGACATTGCACACAAATTGTAGGAGAAAGCAAGGTGACTTGAATGTCATACACATCTTGAGAAAGTAAATAACAATGCAACATACAGGCTGAACATTTCCTTACTCCCTGAGAAAGAAACACTCTGAAAACGTGTACAATATTCTCACTGATGTTTGTTGCAGCTATCAACCAAGGAAGAAACTACCTCTATGCTGTTATCAATGTATTGCCTGTATGGCTGCGCAACAGATTATTGCTGTTTCCTTATTGCTGCTACTGCAGTTTCCATCATCGCTTTCATGTGTATAATTAAAAATGCACTGAAGATGAAAATCAATCATTAAATTCGAATTGCAGCTATACAACACTTCCAAGTTTACAGTCACCCAGAAGTTCATTACAGGTACTTGCTTCCTGTACAGCTGAAGTTCTCCTCCAATGAAGCTCTCCTCCATCTATGAACTCCTTCAGAAAAACATGGAAAGTATGCAGGGCCACTTAGAACTGCTGCACTGCGAAGACATTATGAATGACAGTGTTTTGGCAGACATGAAGCCAACTATTCTTCCCAAAGGAAGCAAAAATTGAAAGCATACATTTTGTCTGGCCTCCTCATGTACAAGTAACAACTTCCTATGATGATTCACTAAGACTTACATCATCATCACTTGCTATTTATACTGAGAGCTCTTCAGAGGAAGGATTATTTTTCACAGCATCTGCCATGACTACCAACTCAGAACATGAAACTGCATTAATTCTTAGTCAATATTCCTCTCCTACAGAGTTTTCCCATGTTTAAATGGGAAGAAAAAAAAGGGATAAGAGGTACATGAATTCCATCAGCAGCTTTTGAGAAACCTGTGAAAATATTTCAGATGTTTCTTCAGCACACTGGTATTTCCATGCACAGTTGCATATCAGCAGGTCAGGAACTGCCCAGTGATGAAGTAAAGCCTGGCTGAGCCCTATTGTTGGGGCTAGCCAAAGACTTTTAGGAATCTGCTAGTGATGAGTGCTCTCACCTTGGCAGTTTGGTCTAATAACAAAAATGACTTCTTCCGCTTTCCAGGGAAAACATTCCCTATGTAACTCAAGACTTGAAAACAAACCTGTCTGGCCAGTCTGTTCTTTTAACCAGGACCAAAAAGCCGCGTATGTAACCACCCTAGAGAACCATACAAATCAGGCTGTTTCTAGCTGAGCTCACATAGGTCTAAGTGAGTACTTGCAAAATACCCCACATCAGTTTGATGTTTCAGCTGACAGCACAGAAACTCTAGCAGATATTTTTACACCTCACCAGAGTATAAACACAGCATTCTCCCTGGCCTCCATTATAAGAAAAGAAGTGAGCAATGGTTGATGAAAAAATTCCTAGGAACTCAGCAAGACCTAATCTTTCACAATTCTACAAGCCTCAGAAGGGCTCTTCAAAACTGGTTATAGCTTCAGAGAAAAGTGTCCAGGGAGCAAAATGCTGCAGTTCTGTGTAGCAGAAGGACAGCCTTAGAACAGCAGTGAAGTGGAGCAGTGTGGACATACTGCATCATTAACACTAACACATATGTTTTGCTGATCAGCCAATCCCACAGAACACAGAGATCAAGTGGATCATTAATTCTTCACAGTAGAGTTAGAGGTCACCTGCATTTCAAAGTGCTACTTTAGTCTAACAAAGGAAAACGAAATTAATTGAATGTTATTAGTGGTGCACTCTGCATTGGACTCATCAATGTAGCATTCTCCCATCATTTTATATTGTATGTAGACAAGCCTTGTGAACATAAACACTGAGGTAGGGAGATATTTTAGATAAAATATAACTTACTAGCACTACACGAAGGGAATAATATCATACAATAAATACAGCCTCATATAAACTAGCACTGGTGACAGAAATTTGCAACTGTGTAAAATGTTCTGATCGCACAAATTTATGACATCGCTATTCTGTAAAGTAGACTGTGCCACACTCTACCATTTTATAAATTCCCATTCCTTCTATTAAGATAGCGTTATACAGTTCTCCCATTACAGCAAGTTGTGCAATCCAGGTTCTAATGCCCTATGGGATTCACAACAAAGACACTTACATGTTACCAAACAGAAGCAGAATTGCTCTGCGCATCTTAATAAAGTGTTAGCTTGCCTAAGTATGTCCATTTTAGTGTTTAATTTGCTGAAAAGTTTGTCTGCCATAAAACAAAGCAGAAAGTATGAATAAGGAAATCAGATAGAATGCAGTATTTTGCAAGCTGCTAAATAATGTAAAATATGTGCTGCTAAATAATGTAAAATATGTGCAAAAACCACAGCTATGAAAGCACAATTAATAAAAGGAAACATGCTATCCCCAGAGCATGTCAGTGACTTCTTTTTATTCAGGATAGACTTTTATATATTTAGATTACTGCGCATGTTGTGCCAGAGAGCCTGAGTCTCTTAAGACAGGAAGATGTGCAATGATTCTTTATCTTTGTACAAGGTTTTCTTCTGCTTTCCAGTTTCAAATGGATAAGGTTCTACAAGGTGTTCACTGCTTCACTCTCTTCTACAATTAGCCTCTTACCCAAGTTGGATCTAGTCTGCCTCTAATCAATGACCATCTGTTGGTTTTCAGATTGCAATCTCCTTCAGACACAGAAAGAGAGACAGAGAATGCATCATCTGGAATGAAGGGTTAGAGAGCTAAGGGAAGGGCCGTGATGGCAGCTGGTAAGTGATCTTTGTTTCTTTATCTCGACCTACATGTTTCTCTATCTTATTTTCTCCCTTTTCCTACTGAGGAATGACAGTGAGAGCGCAACTGGGTAGGTGTCTGGCAGCTAGCCAAAGTCAACACAATGCAATCAATGAGAAATTTACAATCCTTGAAAATACGACATAAAGAAAGAAAGGTGGGATAAACAGAGGCAGTATGGTAAAGTCAGTATCAAACAGTGGATATATGACCTTCTTTCTGCTCATGTTACACGAAGAGAGATGACATATCAGTCTTTTCATTAGCCTGTGCAGTAGAATTTCACAAAGAAAGCATCCACTGGGCCTTTCCAAGGGTAAATTTCTGCCAACTTTACCCATGTTGAATATTGCTATTTAGTACTAGTCATATATCTGGCAGAATCCGGCCCTGTTCTAAAGACAACTATCTCCAAGAGTTGGCCATTAAGATCTGTAGTAACAGAATGTTAAGATGCACGGTAGAACAAAATGCACTTATGACTGAAGATACAATATGGCATATAATTAAAGTTGAACATCGATCTTTGAAAGAGTTATCACAACCTACATTCAGATTAGGGATATCCAAAGACTATCCAAAAAATGGAAGATCATTTCTTACAAAAATCAATGCAAATACTTGCTCATTTTTATATTTAAACTCGAGGTACTTAAGATAGTTTCCTGATCCTTTAATGGCATAAACCTTCACAAGAAACAAGTTTCAAAGTGTTGAGTCCAGTGTAATATTGGGAATGGAATTTTTTATTCATGATTGCTGAAATGCTTCCATATTCATGAAATTGTAGAAAGAAAACAATGGCATGGGACTTATTTAATCAACCTGTACTCAGATATGAAAAAAAAGCCCTGGATAATTTTTCTCTCTCCAGCCACACAGTCAAAGGCATCTACGCTAATGTTCATCAAGTAGTCTGGAATAATGGGAACAAGCAATGAAATCACAGTCTACTCACAGGCAGCTGTCAACAAGAAAGAAAGGCTAAATGTCTTGTTATTGTTGGCGAACACCAGGAAAACACATCTAGATAGCAAGGTGAAAGTGTACCATGATGCAACTGATCATGGACATTAAAGGCAAAAAGATATAGTTAAGAAAAGTAATTAAGAGAAGAAAAAGAAGCTATCAGAGCTCTGACTTCGACACCATATCTTGCATCATGTTGGTATGGCATTTACAGTAACGACTGAAAGTAAGTGCAGTGTGACCTTTACTCAGCAGCCAAGAGTAGAATAATAAACACCATTAAGGACAGCAGAATTATAACTCCATTGTGTCCAGATCAAAAGTAAGATACTCATAATATAAAAGGTCATTTATTTCAAAAGAAAAAAACTGAATTTTATTTCTGTTGTTTTCCATCCTTTACTAATATTTTGAAATTGAAACATTGTCACTGCATCATAAGAGTATGAATTTTTTCTTGGATAAAGCAGAAAGGCAATTCAGTCAGAAATAATTTTGTTTTATTCAGCAGCCTTTAATATTAATTCTTTATGGTTCATTGTATAATCAGCGCAAGAATTATAAAATATGGGGTAAATGCAAGGGAATATTAACAATCCTCATCCAAAGACTTTTGGGCATGTACTGTCTTTACTATTAAAACCCATTTCTCTAAGACATTCTTCGGCTGGTATCTTGAAGAACCTGCATATTCCAATGGTTCTGCAGCCACTGAAAATTTGTATCATTGGAAAAATCAAATACTCTACTGTGTACTATGATTTCATTAGAGCTGCAACAGCTTAAAACTGGAAAAAATGGTGAACGAGCTTCTGCATTTTACTTAGGAGAATTTACAACAGCTACTCTCATTCCCTGATGGTAATTCTAAGGTAGAGTTTTGAGATGCATTAGACAAACATACAGTCAAATTATGCTAGAGGACTTCTGATGTTAAATTAATATTACTATAATTACAGACTATCTGCTTCCAAACTCACAGACACAAGTAATCTATAGGCATGAATCTTCATTCATTTTCTCCAAAAACATCTGCAGTTTCCCTCAACAGTATGACTGGAGTGCCAAACACAACCTTTTAACTGCTCATCATTTATGATTTATTCTTTAACTCCTAGGATTGCCTCCAAAATATGCCTTAGGTTAATAAGTGAACCGTGTAACTATACTGAAGGATTCTAAAAGAAATCACAGGAGACAATTATCACCATGGTATCAAACTGTACCTTCTCTTTCTTGAAAAGAAACATTAAGAAGATTGTACAGAAGAGGTGGGAGGGTAGAGTTACCAACAGTAACAATGCATTATCTAACATCTTGAACTGAAACAAAGGAAATTTTTTTGAGAATGAAGGACTTAAAGACATCTAAAAACCTATCTCCACTTGATTCACACATTGTTCACAGCATCTTAAACACATCTACTGAAAAGAAAACAGTTGAGCAGCTAGTACAAGGTACTTAGGTCTGACCTGCAGTAAAAAGTTAGGAATGTGATTCGTGTAGTCATGTATTTCCCCTGTCCCAAGTCTCCAGGCTTTCTTTTGGGACTTAAATGAATTTATCCTGAAGGGTGCTAGCTCTAAAAAGGTATACTTTTAAAGAACATACTCATTTGGTCAGGGAGTCTAACTTCTGCCTTTGATCTCTTGTTGAAATGGCTTTGAATAAGTGAACCTCTAGGCCTAATGTGGAACACTTGATAACTTTATCAGAAGAAATACTACAACTGCGAAGGGAACATCCAATATTGCATTATTAACAGAAGTGCTACTAAAGCAATTCTCTTAACAGTAAGAATAAACTAGCTGTAAGATATTAAAAACTTGAAAACACATTTAGATTCATATACACCAATTACCGTGTCCTTACCATACAAAGAAAATCATCCTGTATGACAATGGTCAGTATCATATGAAAAGAAGATATTTTAGGTTTTACTGGTGTTGTATATTACTGTGGTATGTCAGGCAGCAATCCTGTAGAAAGAGTAATGTAGGTAGGGACTACTGCAGAATTAAGTCCAAAAATGAAGTGGAAAAAAAATGCAAAAACAGACAAAAGTGGAAAATTCAGTTATATTATTTATTTAGCAAGTTCAGTCTTGCAGTTCTGATGCAGATAGGCTGCCAGTTTCAATGATGCAGTGTTTTTTAGTGATGAACTCATGAACTGAGAGCATTCTGGTATATGACCACAGAATTATAGAATCATACATAGGTCACTCTGCAGGAAATACCTCCTATGAATTTCCACGTAAACTACAACAAAGTTACAAAGAGCACAATAACACTATCAGAAATTCTCAGCTGCAGAAACATAGTAACCCTCTTTATATATGAATTTTCGCCAGTGATGGACAAGAACCTGCATGCCATGCTCATAAAAATCTGTATGGCCATTCAAGATGTGGTTCGTCTTTCACAGTACTGTTGGCGCTGCTGAAACACACCATCTACCACCACTCTGTGCTAACATCCATTGTCTGGTCACCGAAATACTCAGCAAGGTTTGATGAATGACAATGGGTGCATTTTCTGAATGGAGGAATTCAATGACACACTTTTGCTTGGTGGGAGGTAGATTGTTGGACTGCATGACCTTGGAGGTCTTTTCCAATCTTGGTGATTCTTTGATTCTACGAGTCTATGATTCATACACTCTTGGGATGAGGCATTCATGATTTCTTTGGGTAATCTGTTTCGGTGCATCACTGCCATCTGAGTAAAGAATTTCTTCCTAACATCTAACCTAAATCTCCCCTCTTTTAGTTTAAAGCCATTCCCCCTTGTCCTATCACTATCAGACCGCATAAAAAATAACTCTCACTTCTATTTATAAACTTCCCCCAAGTACTACAATGCTGCAAGGAGGTCTCCTCAAAGCTACTCTTCTCCAGGCTTAACAAGCCCAGCTTCCTCAGCCTTTCTTCATAAGAGGGGTACTTCAGCCCTCTGATTATCTTGGTGGCCCTGCTCTGGACCCACTCCAGTAACTCCACGTCTTTCTTGTGCTGGAGGCCCGAACATAGACACAGTAGTCCAGATGGGGCTTACAAGGGCTGAGTTTCTCTAAACAATCACATTCTTCACCCTGCTGGCCAACCTTCTTTTGATGTAACCAAAGCTACATGAGCATGTTGTTGGCTCACGTACAGCTTCTCATCCACTAAGCCCTCCAACTCCTTCTCTGTGGGGACGAAGTCTTCTCCCAGTCTGTACACATATCTGGGATTGCTCCAACACAACAGCAACAGGCTGCATTTGGGCTTTTTGAATAGCATTCGGTTCACAGGGTTTTCAGGCTGATTCTTTCCTCCTATTGCATCAACTGAAACACTCAGCTTGGTGTCATTGGCAAACTTGATGAGGGTACACTTGATCTCACTGTCTACATCATTGGTAAAGATGTTGAAGAGCACCAGACCCCTGGGGGATACCACTTATGATCAGCCTGCACCCGGACACAGATACTTTGAATACAACCCTCTGGCTACAACCATCCAACCAATAGTAATACTTGGAAATGATTTTGTTTTGTGAGTTCTCATGACTATTTCATGTGGCTTGATAAAATAAGAAGAGACTTCATAAATAGGAACAATGAAGCAAGACACTGCAAAGTATTTAGAATAATAGAGAGAGGAACATCTCTCAGAATGAGGAAATAAAGAGTTTGCTCCTGAAAGCATTTATAACAGAAATTGATTTCTTCACCATGAAATTTCTGCTGAAGGAGTAAATAATTGTGGGGAAAACTGATTTCAAAAAGGAAAAAATTCAGACCTTCAAAATTTCTGATTTTTATTTTCAGTTATGATTAGGACAGAACTCCAAACCAGTTCTGAGTGACTAGAGACGATAATCTCAGTTCTGTCAAAATTAATTTTTAATGCTCCATCTCTGGTCAGCAACAGGTGACAGGCACCAATTTATCTCAATTCTGTCCTTTAGGACAAGGTGAGGTTGATCTTTGGAGGGAGCTTAAATGAGCAGGTCAGACTAGATGCCTAGCTTTTCAACTGCTGAAAGTGGAGAAAACTGTCTCATGATAAAAATGTTTCAGCAGTTCTGTTAGTGAAAATCATCTATTCTTTACCATTTATGCTTTACAAAGAAAAGTAATGTTGCTCTGATGATCTGTTAAAGGTGATTTAAAGATGTGATGCATGGTATAATCATTGTCTTTTAGGTTTTTCCCTCCTCATTAACGTATTTTTAATCAAACTAGTTCACAAATATTTAAGATGAATATGAAATAGCCAAAATCAAGCTAGATGTTCTTATTATGGCAATTTCTCACCTTGGCAACTCAATTTTTCTAAAACTCTAATGTATTTAATTTTGGGGTCAGACATATATATGGCACAAGACTACATGACAAGACTTTTTCTGCTTCAGTGCTCTGGAAGTGTGGCTGATGAAGATCTTTGTATTTACGATTTCCACAAATGGTTGATTTTAAGCATGGTTCTGTTGTTTTAATAGTAATTGAAAATAATCTTTATTAGTGCTAAAAGTATAATTTTGAAATTTCCCTCAGTTCTCACTAGCTTCAGTGGTATAATATTTTTTACCCAAATGTCAGTGCAGCTTAATAGCAGTCTTCTTATTTCAATGGATCTTTACACCATGGGAAGATGGTAAAGCTCCCACATTTGCCAAGTGGCATTTCAAGTAAACTGAATGACATTTCAAAGCAAAGTACTCTATCTCCGACAGAGGAGCCATTTGCTTTTAGTGCAGTGAATTGCAGTGTTTTCCTTTGAGCTTACAGCAAATGAAACCTCTATTATTGAACTCCTATTGGACTTTTTATTTCAGCAGATAAGTTGTCATATGACTTCAAGCTCTGACATTAGTCCTCAGCCAGTGGAAATAGAGTTTTGCAAGAACCTAAGATCTCCCTCTAACTACTCTCAAGTTAAAAATTAGCTCCTAGATCAGATCACCCAGACAACTGCACAGAAGAGTAATGGAACTGGCTGGCATAGTAAAGCTTCATCAAAAAGTTTTATTAATAGTCTACTAAATTACTCTACAACAGAACTATCCAACTGCTTAGGACACAGTGAGCAAGCATCTGGAATGTGTCCTGTACAAAAATATTCATGAGGAAAGAATGTGTCTCCAATCCAAACAATTCTAAAGACAAAATTTATTGCCAGTACCCGGAAAAAGCACAGAGTCAGTAAATGCTGCTTAAATTTTAGTAAGGTCTCAGGGATTTGATGTCTCCAATATTTCTCAGAATTCTTCTTTTTCTTGTTGAAGCAGGTACATAGTATTTCTTCAGAACTTCTGACTACACAGTGCTGGCACTAGCACCCTGGACATCAGAAAAACCTGTAATGGGACATGGAATAAGACTGTTGTCTTAATATAAAAGAACAGCTATTTGGTGGACCCAAGAGAAAGAGTCTTCCTGATCAGTACCACATGCCTAGTTTGCAAGATGGCAAACATTGTCTCCCAAATTCAAACTTTCAAATCAGGTAGTGCATTTCTTTCCAAACATCCTATTTTTATGTGGGATTACAAGAAAAAGCATCTGAAGCATCTACTCCTGTAAGCTCATCAATGCTAGTCAAGGTTTCTAGGTGTATAAACAAGATTCTGTATTATAAGATTATCCCTGCTTCATTCCAACCCTTAATATATTTTTCCTTTTTCTAGATACAATCAGTTTGTCTTCTAGGCATTTATTGTGAATCCAAGGCAACTACACCAATTTTCTAAAATAGCCAAGAACCTCTCATCAATTAAAGTGTGTCTGCCAGTTATATGACATTATTTGCACAAGCTAGGAAGCTTAACTCTCTATCAGAAAGCCTTAAAAAACAACAAAAAGCTTTATGAGCCAGATCCAGCCTGTCATAACAATTTTAATCTAGCAGTTAGTTACGTCCTACCCACTTATCTTTGGTCCTTCAGACACGGTCTGTGAGAAAGATAAAGGTTAGATATTTTGGGTGTGTTACTTTCTAACATCTTCTTTCAAATGGTGATTGTTCTTCCAAAACTGAAGTTAACTTAAGACAAGAGCATACCAGCTGCACAAGCTTTCTCACATCACATGACTTGGATGATCAGTGAGAAAACCATGAAAGAATGTTGCAGAAAATGGTTAGGGACTATTTGTAGCTCCAGTCTAGGTTCCCTTAGGGACCAGACCCACAGGGACATCTCACGTTTCTGACTTAACAGATGAATGACAGAGGAAGTTTTGAGGAATGCAGTCCTAAGATGAAATAAAGCATTTTCCAGTGGCATTGTTGAATAACATTGATTAACCAGAGTTAAATGCTGGACTTCATCATGTCTGGTTCAAGAGTGATGAAGAATAGCAGTTCTGTGGCTTTTCCTGCTCCACGAGCCTTTGAAATGAATCAATTGTTCAGCTGCCTACCAATTCTTATGAGACTGCAAGATGCTTTCAACACACAAATTTCAGTATTATTTTCACTTCAACTATGACCTTGATTAGTCTGATTTAGTCATCTTTCATAATGGTCCCTCTTGAGATGACTTAAATGTTATTATAAAATCAATGAAAAAATGATTATTTTTTTTTAAAGAAAGCCTAAATTAAAAAAAATCTTTTTTTCATTTCCATTTTAGAAAATGAATATTGAATCATAATGATTTTGGCCAGACCATGCTGTACTGTTTTTCACCTCTTCTTTCTTTTATAAGTGACCTTAGCCTGTTCACAAATACTACTAAAAGTTATTTTTTCCAGAACTGGCAATAAATTTGATCTACATAATTATATGGATTGCCATGATATTCTTTCCTCATGAATACTTTTTAAATACAATGCACTTGAGATATGTTTTCCACTTGCTTCTGTCACCTTAACATTGTGCATTCCTGTACCTTTAGCATTTTTATTTGCCTCTATATTCGTTTTGCTTTTTCTACTGATGAAGATTCTGTGTTGAGATTCAGCGTCTGGAGAGCCAAATAATCTTGCTTTGCAAGTTGTCCCATCCCTACAGTACATTCAAAATGCATGCATCATCAACTACAGGGAATACACAGTTTCAAAACAACCTGCTCAATAGGCAGCACCTCTTACAGGATTCGTCAGTGCATTGTTAGACATCATAGCGCCAGAAGTACTGGCTCAGTTCCTTTTTCCTTACTACTCAACTGCCAAGTAAATTGTTTTTTGTTGTTGTTCCTTTCTTTTTTTTTTTTCTTGCTTGTTTGAGGTATACTCTAGTTGATGAGTTTCTTTCTCCACAAATCTTTGCTTGTGCTGTCTTTATGACGTCTTAACTGCTTTGATCATGCTCTTACTTTGCCAGCAGATTTGGCCTGTTTATGCTTTTCTTGTAACATTCTATTTTGTTGCTTGTCCAGCTTGTCTTTCTTTGTTTATGACTTCCAACAACTTCCTCTAAATTATTTGGAATCACTTTCTCAAATACATACAAGCTATGTATTCCCATTCTTTTCCCATATGAACTGTAGTGAGATTTATTCATCATCCCAAAGTAACGGCCTGAAATGCATTCTCAGCTTTACCTCGTACATCTCCTTTCCAAGATATCTTTGCACTTATAAAGGGTAAAAGAGACAGAAAAGCCTAATCATCTATCTTGACTTTATCTCATTCTTTCCCATAATGTAACAGAAGGCCAGCCAGCTTCACTTCCATTCCCAGAAAGGTGATGGAAAAGCTCATTCTGCATGTCGCCTCCAAGCAAGTGGAAGAGAAGAATGTTATCAGGACAGTCAACGTGGGTTCACCAAGAGGAAATCATGTTTGACCACTCTGGTAGCTTTCTATGATGTCACCACCAGCTGGGTAGATGAGGGGAGAGCAGTGGATGTTGTCTATCTTGACTTCAGCAAGGCTTCTGACACTGCCTTCCATGACATCCACACAGATAAGCTTAGGAAGTATGGGACAGTTGAGCGGACAGTGATGTGGACTGAGAACTGATTAGCAGAGCTCAGAGGATTGTGATCAGTGGCACAGACTCTAGTAAGAAGCCTGTAGCTAACAGTGTTCCCTAGGGGTCAGTACCAGGTCTGGTCTTGTTTAACATCTTCATCAATTACCTGGATGAAGTAACTGAAACCACCCTCAGCAAGTTTACTAATGATAAGAAACTGGGAGGAGTGGCTGACACACCAAAAGGTTGTGCTGCCATTCAGCAAGAGCTGAACAGGGTGGATAGTGGAGTGAGGTAGAAAATTATGAGGTTCAACAAGATTAAGTGTAGAGTCCTACAGCTGGTGAGGAAATAACCACATCAGTACAGCGTAGGGGCAAACCTGCTGGACAGGAGCTCTGCAGAAAAGGACCTGGGTATCCTGGTGGACAACAGGTTGGTCATGAGCCAGCAGTGTGCCCTTGTGGCCAAGAAGGTCAAAGGTATCCTAGGGTGCACTGAAAAAAGCATTGCCAGCAGGTTGATGGAAGTAATCTTCCCTATCTACTCTGCTCATGTGAGGCCACATCTGGAATACTTTGTCCAACTCTGGGCTCTCCAGTTAAAGAAAGACAAGGTAATTTCAGAGACAATCCAGTGGAGGGCCACATAGATGATGAGGGGCTTGGAGCATCTCCCTTATGAAGAAAGGCTGAGAGACCTGAGGCTGTTCAGCCCAGAGAAGACAATACTGAGAGGAGATTTTGTCAATGCTTATAAATACCAAAAGGGCATATCTAAACTAGATGTTGTTTTTTTTTTCAGTGATGTGCAGTGAGAAAACAAGAGGCAATGGGAACAAACTGGAACACAGGAAGTTCAATCTGAACCTGAGGAAAAATTTCTTTACTTTGAAGGTGACAGAGAACTGGAACAAGCTACCCAGAGAGGCTGTGGAGTCTCCTCCTCCGAAGATACTGAAAACCTGCCTGGATGCTTTCCTGTGCACCTACTCTAGGGAACCTGCTTTAGCAGGGGGAATGGACTAGATGTTCTTCAGAGGTCCTTTCCAACCCCTATGATACTGTGATTCTGTGATAACATATCATAACATAACATGCCAACAGTTTCTACTCACAACCACACTCCGTACTTCTATAGAAGATAACATCCCAACATGGTTGTCTGAATCTTTGATTAAAAAGAATGTTTATTACGTTTTTTCATCTGATTATTTAGTGAACATCATATGACTTCATAAATATATATATGTGAGAGGGAGGCAAATAGACTCTCTAAGTTTTAAGTTTACTATTAAGTTATGAAAACCATTACTCTTGGCTTTCATAACGTAGTTATGAATTTACTTTTATTTTTTGATTCATTCCTCATATTCATAGAATCAATTAAAAGGGTTCCTGAATTTTATCTGGAAAGTGGTTTTATGGATTCTTTTTCTCTGCCTCTTTTCTGCTTTCGTTAGTGTTTGCAACAGCACAACATATCTTATAGCTCAGTGTGCATAGAACTTCACTATGCCAATCACCCTAAATAACAGTTTCTGGTGGCTAACTGAGGAAATTGCAGTGTTGCTTATCCTATAGCTATGCTATTGATACGCTTTTCTTTTTATGTTCTAAATTTCATCTTGTAAAGATTGTTCTGTTTCCACTCTGATTCACACCAGAGCAAATCAGGAAATGTCGAAATCTCACAAGAGAAAAGAAACAGAGCACTTTGACCAGATCTACTAAGTCACTGACATAGATACATTGCCCGTGTCCGGACTAAGCAGAAGTGTGTCAGAACACATGTTGTAGTCCTGATCTCTCTGTTTTCTGCAGAAGAGAGTTGTTAGTCATGTTCTCTTCCCATTGCCACTGGGAAATCAATAGTTGGAAAGGCTGGTTTCTGAAAAGATGTTACACATTAGAGTGGGAGGTAGAGGGTGGGGGTGGGAGGGGAGGAGGGCAGGAAGGAAGCAGCTAGAGCATTTCTGTCATCCTCAGAATGTTGAAGACTCTTCTACTTTTGTTGTTTTTTGTTGTTTTTATTTTAAATGTATTTCTCAGCATTCCCATGAGGGCATTGGCAACTCTGAGCTGGTTATGCGTGGTGCCATCAACCAAGTAGAGCTCTTTGGGGAATATAATATTGAGTGGTCCGAAGGAAGAATGACAGCAAGGGGTATTTGAGGAGCTATAACATATTTAAACAGCAGAGAGTAGAGTTAAATACGAATCTGCACAAGTTCGTATTCAGTCTAAGGATTTGATTCTTCTCTCACCTCAGTGTTAAGTGAAAGTGTTAAGAAACCACTAAGGAGCTAACAGTGTATAAACAGAGTGAGATGAAAAACCAAGCAGGAGGTATTTTCTAGTTCATAGATCTTGATAATCAAATCCACAGTATTACAGCATGACAAGTCCATTCAATTCAGCAGATCAGCATGAATGAAACAGAGAACCAAATCTAGTAGTAAGCAGGCAGTCGCCCTAAAAACCTTTGAGACCGAACTACATTATCATTGAGGATAGTGAAAATCAAGCAGAATTGAATGGATTTCAGACCAGAACTTGGCCATAAGTGGTAGATACATTAAAATAAGAGATAGTGAATCATTCTTGTATCCTAAATACCATTCCCATGCAGAGAAACAGCGCATGAACCAGAGCTACTCTTGCTGAAAAAGGACATGGTAGCTACAGGTACTGAAATATAACAACACATGCTCTCAATCTGATGTGCTTAGCAGTATTAACAAGAAAACAATTTTTTTCTTTTAGAGCCGATCAAGAAATTTTCATTTAAATTAATACAAAGCAGATGAAAAGCCTATTTTTTTCTCAAAAATCAGCGTGAGTTTACCTACTGATATTCTTCAAAAGTGAAGCTATTTCATGTCATTTGCATTAGACATTTGCATAGTACAATTCTTGTATATTGGGCCAAAGATGACGGAGGAAGATCCCTTTAAATGAACTTGCCACGCAATCCAAGACAATGCACCCAGGCCAAAGCTATGAGGACTCTGTTGCTGCTGGTTTTGTTAGAAAACTGGTAGGCTAAGAAATGCCGCCTAAAAGAATGCTCGCATTGTGTCTGAAAAGAAGTTCAAGGAGTAAACCTAACAAAATCCTATCGCTGCTTGAGAGTTTGTTAACAAGTAGATTGCCCTAGAGAATACTCAGGTTTTCAAGTCTGTAATAACTAGTCAATTTTATGCAGAGCTTATCTTCAAGACAGTCCTAAAAGAATTTTTTTGGAGGAGTGGGTACAGCAATCCAAAATATTCAGTATTATCTACTTAGATTGGGAAATAATAATTTAGGAACTTATTCATGATTACCAATGCCTCTGTATTGCCTATTCTCGCAAATGACTGTTAAAACCAGAAGTTCAACACAGACATGTGGCAACCAACATTCCAAAGCTCAGGCTTAGGCTATCTGACATTTGCAGGGGAAATTCATCTTATAAACAATCCTATGAACTGTATTTTTATTGCAGGGCTTGACATGTAATAATATCATTAATCCTCAGAATAATGTAGCTCTGTGAGAGAAAAAAGGCCACTTATGATCTACAGTGAGGGACAGTAACATTGTGTTTCTGCACCTAGCTGATGTATGCTCCATCATGAACATACCTACTTATGAAGAACGAGACCATGATGCGACCTGGATTTGTTCATAGGGTATTCTTGGGATGACCACAGTGGTGAGCAAACAAACTAAGAGTGGTACATGACTACCATGCCCAGGTTAGCAGAGGTGTTATCTGCCTCACCCGAGAACAGACTGGAAAGCAAGAAGCAGTGCCAGGGTGGGAAGAATAAGGCATAGGCATGCCGTCTTCAGAGATGAATTCCTATAAATAGCATTTTGGAAAAGAAAGTCCTGTGCTGATTTCATTTCTCTTCTTTTCAGCAGCATCTGTAATTTGAAGTAAACCTCTTTACTATTTATTAATTTTATTACACAACCAACACTTCTATTTCAGTACTTGTTGGCCAAGGATATTCCATAACATATTTTACAACTTCCACTTGAAGTCTCTCCCACTGCAGTTTTCTGTCAAACAACAGTTTGTCTTCAGACCTAGGGTGGAAGTATTATCTAATATAATACACAGGGAAAAAATAGCTTCCATTCTTTTTTTTTCAGGCAACCCTCCTGTGATGTCTGTACAACCCACAGATTGAAAGCAGGCTCTGCATTCGGGCTGTTCTCTCTGAAGTACCACATGTAGGTGAAATTATTACAACTTAATCGATTTATCATGACAGCTAAGGGACTAGAAAAAAATAATTTTCTCTGGCCCTGCTGTCTGAAAATATACGTAACAACAGAATCTGAGAACACTGGGGGATGATTTGTTTTATTCAGAAGCGATGCCCAAGGTAGTCTCAGCTAATATACTCAGACTGGAGACTCCTACTATTAGAATGATACATTTGTGCATGCAAAGTAAATTTCGAAACAGAATTTTGCCTGATACTTCTCACAAAATCGACTTAATCTAATTTCACAAGTATGTACAATTTTGAAAGACTGATCCTCAGAGATTATGTTTCACTATAAATAATTGTCCTGAACTTTTTCTGCCTTCTATAACCTTGGCAATGAATACAATGACAGTGAGAATTCTTCCATGACAGTTTTATATTTTAGTGTCCATAAGGCAGATTTTTGTAGTTAATCACATGAAAAGCAATGTCTAACACAGGATGCAAATCCAAATTATCTGGCAAAAGTCAGAATGAAAAGTATGTTGATTTCTCTATTGGCCAATAACCAAAATTATTTCATCTAGGGCAAGAAAGGGTGAGAGCAAATGTAGATCGTTATTTTCACTAGTTTTGGTTTTTTTCCCTCTAATTTGGTAATTAAGATCTCTGCTATTCTCACAACAAAATGAGTGACTGACCCTTGATAGCAACACCTGAAGATAAATGCTGCTTCAAGGCAAGGCAGTATTCTTAATGCCTGTGAAAAGAGTCTCAGCTGGATCAAGATCCAAGTATTCATTCTTTCACATATTAACATGTTTTGCTTACAATAAGAGTTTATGAATTAATGATTACGAAGTAACTAATTATCATTTTGACAGGTTTACCTAACAGATCAAGTTTCTATTAGCAGGATAAATGATACTCCAACTGAGATATGACAATAAATTAATAAATTCAGAAATTCATGTATCATTGTTGCTATATCAGTACAAGCAATTGACTTTACCTTGCATTTATATTTACAAATTCTTAAAATAAAATAACAAGGGACGTTACAGCTTCAAGTGTCTTATAATTTAATAAGAAAGACCATCCTTATTTCCCAGGTATTTGCAAGGTTAATCTTAAGCAACACCAGGATACACGTATTGCCTTTGTTCTTACGGGAGTTTTCTCATCAAGTTTTGTGGGAGATGATTGCTAAATGAAAAATACCCAGCTGGATGTTGGGAACTTGAACTTCATGCTTGTTTAAAATAGCAGTTTTTGACATCTTATCTGCTCTAATAAATAGAGGTTATGAATATAACTTATTAACATATAAAACGCTGACAAAGATCTGGAAATCTTAAGCATAATATTTGTGATGTGTAGAGCACTTAAGACCTTGCTGTATACATTAATCTTGCATTGATAAAAAATCCCACTCCACCATACTGAAGTCAACTGGAATTACACGACTATAAATTGTTACAGAATTTCAGTCTGTGAATGTATCTAATTATCCTGCCTTATCCTATCTTTAGGATCCTGACTGGTTGGAGCAGTAGTTAAGAGGCAATACAGGTGGATTCCAAAGCCCTTAAGTAAGAAGTTACATGGATACTTACCTAGCTTAAGGCCCAATTACAGTTTTTGTTCAAGCATTTACACTGCATTACTACTAATGACTTGTTTTAACTCTGCAGAGAAAAGCAGCTTTCTTGGACTAAGCCAATTCCTTGTTGTGGCTATAGAATCATCCTGACTTGAGCATCAAAGCCAGGAGGAGGTAGGCAGTGAACATGGCTACACCCAGTCACCTTGGCCATGGTGGGAAGGGCACCTGGAAGTGCTGCAGAAAGGTACATCATTAACAGCTGAGGAAAGAGGTACCATTATGGACTGAGGAAAGAGCAACTATCAGCATCAGAGGAAAGGTATGCCATTAGAAGCCAAACTTGGGCTCCTCCATGACTCTGGAGAACTGACTTGTGACTCAGCTGGGCCATGACTGACCACAAACAGAAGACAAATCAGCTCCCTCCCTGTGCAAGTCTCATTCTTGTGTCTGACTGCAGCAGGACAGTGGGAATATTTGTTTTCCTTAGTTTTCTGCAACACGTGCAACCCGTGCTCTATCTTGCACAATACTGTTCGTTGAGGTCATTGCAGAACAGTGGCAGGCGATTGCCTAACTTCTGTATTTCACTGTTCTTTCCCATGTTCACCTAGTAGTTAATTGCCTGGCACTTTAGAGAGAAACACATAGGTTGCAGGAGGAAAGGGTTTGGAGCAGGTAGTGAGTGTGCAACCTGGTAAACAGTAGGGAAAAGCAGCTATTTCTTCTCTCTCCATGTGAAAAACTAATGAGAAGAATATGAAGCCAAAGCCTTTCTTGTTAGACAGGCGACCAGTGCAATGGAGATGCTAGAAAAGAGTGTTTGCTGAATGCTTCAGATGGATGCACATTTTTTACCCAGAAAAGCAATACTTTTCAGCAGTAAGAGGTCTTTCATTTTACTTCTAGTATATTAAAAAAAAATCTTTATTAAAGAAAAAATATGTGAGACATAACTCCAGTTTATCTAAAAAATTGCTTCAGAGGATGAATCAACAACAGTCGTACCTCAGAAAAAATAATAAAGACCAAGGAACAGAGGTAAAAGAAACAAACTAGACAGGAACGATGACAACCTAGTATCCTTCTTGTGGAAAGTGACACAGAAAGAAGACTGGAAGATGCCTGGGGATGAGGATTTTATGAATACTGAAATAAGACTAATATAATATCCCAGTGCTGTTGATGAAAAAAAAAAAAAAAAAAAAAAACCCAACATATAAGAAGTGGTTCACACAATGTGAGAATGTACAGACTTACCATAAAAAAGAGACTATCCTCAGCGCAAGCTTAAGGCATTAACAATTTTATTCTGCAAATTGCACACACTAAGTTACTTTGTTTGCAGTTACCTGGTGAGATTAGGCCTGTGATTGTAGCAAAATCGTGGAGGCAGCCATAATGTGGCCATAGCAACGTGAGTAAGCTGTATCTTCAAGCTGCAGGAATGTGGGTGAGGTGTTATGGTCACAGAGCAAAGAGAGACTGAAAAGATGAAAATTAATGCAGACGATGACCAACTGTATTCCCAAAAGGAAACAACAGCATAACAGAAGGCAAAAAAAAGTTAATCATATTTATCAAACAATTATGAAGAAAATCAAAATATCACAAAAAATGAGCCACTGAAAGTAAAAAGAAAATGTAAGAGACACAGCTACCGAAGACTGATAGCTCTGCAAAGCTCTCAGGTTTCCAAAGAGAGCTAGGGTCATATTATGCAAAGATAATGCTCAAATTAATTGCTGGTTTAAAAGAGCTCTGTCATAGAATGATAGAATCACAAGGTTGGAAACAACCTGCAAGATCATCTAGTCCGAGTGTTGGCTCGTGTTCAGTCGAGCATCAACCAACACCCTCAGGTCCATTTCCTCTTCACAGTCACCCAGCCACTGCACTCTGTAGCATTGCATGGGGTTGTTGTGGCCAAAGTGCAGGAACCAACACTTGGCCTTGATGAACCTCATCCCATTCACCTCAGCCCAGGTATCCAGGTTTAGATCTCTCAGAAGGGCCTCCCTACCTTCAGGCAGATTGACACCACCTCTGAACTTGGTGACATTTGCAAACTTACTGAGGGTACACTCAATCGCCTCATCTAGGTCATCAATAAAGACATTAAACAAATGGAGCGCCTGGCAGCAGCCACTATCAGCTACTTATCATAGAATCATAGAATCATAGAATTACAAGACTCAAAGAAAAAGAAGATGATAAGCATTTTTAGAGACACCTTTCCCTTATGACAGTCCTCTGCCTTCTGACTTTCAGGCATTTAGGATATATATATATATAAAATATATATTATATATTATCTATATATAAAATAATATATGTAATATAAAATCTATAATAAATGCTGCATTCAGAACACAGCTCTAATCACATTCTCTGCCTCATGGATTTGATCCTTTTTGAATTTAGTGCCACATTTACACTGTTTGTGCTCTTTGGAGTGAGGTGATTTCAACAGTCTACCTTTGCAAATGAGGCTGATGTACAATATAATCTCCAGCAGTTAGAAGGCATCAGGAGCTGACTTCCATTACAGGTCAATATGCTGTAACTACAGTAGAGTGATGTAAAGTTGTCATGGCATTTATCTATGATTGGTGATGATGATAACCAGCAATTCATTCTTCTCATTAGGGCTGCACAAAAATTCATTATCAAAATTAAAGTCCAGTTTTTGTCAGAAATTCTTTTTTCCACACACAACAAATGAAGATAATCCTGTCCAGGAAAATCATTACAGGCACTAGATGGTTTGAACAGGGCATGCTTTCCAGAATATCACAACAATCGTTCTGTTTCATCAGTGGCAGACTCCATCCATGTATCAAAATACATTCATATTCGTAATAGAAAGCTTCGTCGAGTTCAATGAACTACTGATAAAGATGGGATGCCATAAAGTAGAGAAGTACTTCAGAATCTTTTGCAAGGAGCAAATGATAGAGAAGGCTGCCTTCAGCTAATAAAGAAGGCAATGCAGAATCAGGAATCAGAGAATCATTAAGGTTGGAAAAGACCTCTAAGCCCAACCACCCATGTATCACCAATATTTACCACTAACTCATGTTCCTTAGTACCGTGTCTACTGTTTTCTTGAACACCTCCATGGACAATAACTCCATCACCCCCCTGGGCAATCCATTCCAGTGCCTCAGCACTCTTTCAGAGAAGTTTTTGCGAATATCCAACCTGAATCTCCCCTGGTGCAACTTGCGGACATTCCCTCTCAGCTTCTCTTCTCCAGGCTGAACAATCCCGGTTCCCTCGTCCACTCTTCGTAACACTTGTGCTCCAGATCTCTCACCAGCTTCGCAGCCTTTCTCTGGACATACTCCAAGGCTTCCACAGTAGATAAACTATTTTTTTCATGAAGTCTCAGCAAAAGTTCCCTTGTTCATCCACACTCATCTTCCTTCTCTCCAGCCTATCTTATGGCACTCAGTGACAGCTTACTCGTGAGCCTTTAACACTTTGTTCTTGAGGATCAAGAGCCTTCTTCCATCCCTTTGCCCTTCAGGTCAGGCTCCCAAGGGACGCTCCCTAACAGTGTTCCAAATAGTTCAAAGTCCACCCTCTGGAAGTCCAAGGTAGCAGTTTTGCTGCCCCCCTCCTGACCTTTCCTCTATAGCAAATATCTGTAAGTTAGCTGCTCAAGCTTAATAAATATCTTACCACGATACTAAAAGTATCAACTTTCACCAAATATCAAGAAGAAGCAAAACTTTAGACGACCACATGTAACAAAATGAGGACAAAGTCTTACTACTACATATATACTCACAACTACAGTATATACCAAATGTGTAACTTTGAAATTATAGCTGTTAATAAGCAGATTTTATTTTTCTTCTGCTCTTCTAGAGCAGTTCCATTTTTAACTTGGCTGTTGCTTTGAGAAAGGCTTTCTGTTGAGAAAGGATGGTACCATCTGTCTGTCACCCATTACTCCTCAGTCATATGCAGTTGTGAGAATATATCCTAGAACAGCAGAATATCGTATTACATTTAGTTTCTGAGCTCTTTTTCCATAATAATATAATGTATTGTAATCTCTTCCCACTTTCCTGGTAGTTTAACTGTTTCAAAAAACTGTATGATGTATAACTGTTCTTGTAACTCTTTAACTGTAAAACGTGTCTTTTTATCCACTTTTTATCTTGCTATTAACAGCAGTGTGATCCGTTTTAAGTAAATGACTATGGCTTGAGTTTTGGATCCCATGAATGGTACAGTCTCAGAATATACTAAGTAATAGAATACATAAATCTCCTTAGTATGCCAACTGTCTATTTCTATCTTTATCCATGAATGAGCATTAGTAGTTCATAAAATCTGAGTAGTCCATTCTCCATTTGCAGAAGCAAATGTGCATCATAATACAAAGACAGCAATTCTATGAAGATTGTATGCTTTTACCTGCACATTGCTTTTTTTGTCTAGATGAACACCAGTTAGTACAAACTTCTTAGCACTGCAATCTGTGAAAGTCCTATAGCTAGGTTTGCTAGCCTGGTGTCTGTGCAATGCATAACATCTCATTAAATTTAATGGCATGGCTACATAAGCACTTCAGACTCATTGCATGATTTTATAATATTTGTTTAAAACAACTATTGCCCATAGAATTTCACAAAAAGACTTAGCAAAAAATACACAGGATAGTTTAGTAGAGTGGATAACTTCATGCTTGGGAACCTGGGAAAACCCAGGGAAAGCAGGGCAAAAGTCAATGCTTTCATCATTGTGATATGACCCTGAAATAACAAAGTAATCTTAAACAAAAACCCTAGAATATATAACTCCTAGAATATTTTAGAGAATGGCTCTCAAAGAACAGAGTGCCAAGAGATCCAAAGCTAATAGTCATTGTCAATATGTTCTATGTGGAAGGTTTCACTTTTATCCTAAATCTGACTTGTTTCTCTCTGGGTATATGAGCAGAACACACAACTCTCTGACCTCTACAGACAACCAGTGAAACATGGAAATGTGGGATTTTCGCTGTGTACGAATAATGCAGTCTCTCCCAAGTAGTGATTCAGTTTCTCTCAAAGTCCTTTGGAGATATTAATACCTTGGGTTCTCAAGGGATCTTAATTTCCCATTCCCAGAAATTCTCTCTTTCTAACATACAGTCACACATCTCTTCAGTTCAAGTTTAGTCATCTTTCACTTCAAGTTCAGTGTTTAAAACACCATTGTCTCCTTATCCTCACTACTCTTGTTTCGAAGATTATTCCATGCCATGTCAAAGAAATTCATTAAGACCTTTTTTCTCATTTACAATTCACAATAAGGCCTCACAATTCCTTATAATCCTTTGATTTCATTATTCTTCATCTTTTTCTCTCTATATACTATCTATTTCAATCTCCTTTAATAATAATTTCATTTTCCTTTCTTTGCAGCCATTCCATTTTTATTTTCTCTACATGAACCCATGTGAAGACCTGCATGCAACACTACAAAGAAGGTCTTAGTGCTCTGTACAATGTAAGATTTGCATACCCATCATGTTTGCTTCTGGGAGAACAGGATTTGAGTACTTCTCCTTTAATACACTGCAGTCTCATGCCAGCCAGTGCCTTACCAGCCTAATCAGTTGTTGTGGTCACCCACATCATTTGTACTTCAGTAATAATTTGAAATCACCCTACAACAAGTGCTGCTCTCACATGTGAAAATTCAGTCTATTGCACTGTCCCTGTCTAAAAGGCCAAATATCCCATGCAAAAAGATTTTAGTCTGACACTACATTTGATAAAACTCGGATGATCTCATTTTTCATTTTTCTTCAGGTCTTTTACCTTCCAATGTTTTCCAATACACAATACAGTATTGTACTCAAACCAAAAGACTTCTCAGAGTTACCTGAGTGATTTTTCTTCTCTTGTTTGTTAGAATGCAAAAAGAAAGGGAGATAGAAAATATCTTGACATTAGTACATTTATTCTGCTGATAAGGCATGTATTTGTAGTTGCCTGAAAAGAGACATCTTTTATCAAATTTCTGGCTTCTTTCATAGGTATAATACACTGCAATCAAGGTTTCCAAGGTTGCCAAATCTTTAGCTTTTGCAAGAGCTGCCTGCCTATGTGCCATGTTCGTAACAAATATAAAAGACCTTACAGAGAACCTCATTTCAGTGAAGTCTCATTTTTCAACAAAACACTTCATCAAAAATATTAATCAGACCTTGCCATAGATTTCCTTTACGATAGTCTTTTCCATCATCTCTACAGTACATAAGCTTACTTTTAGACAAGCTTAACTGGCTGAATTTATGTTCTGTTTGGCTTCTCATATTGTGACCATAACCTTGCTCTCTAAGTTATTCCTTAATCATTTAAGTTTTGGGTAAACACAGATTAGTGTCACTGGTATATTGTATAGGTGCATTTATGGGGTAGTATTTCACTACAAGACACAGAAGTCTTACGTAAGAGTCTTTCTTCATATAAATTCCCTAAATTTCAATAATATTCACAGAGATTGATGAAAAATGTGAAGGTTTTATTAATATGATTTTTTACCATGTTTTCAAACAATTTTGCAATATACTAAAACTCACAAAGGATTAATGGTAAATGTGGAAAAACAGTTAAGAGACTTCTTCCTTTTTTACTTGTTACTGTATTTATCAGGCTATTTAAGATGCTTATCATGGTGCAAGTAGATTCATTTACAAACACAGATTTTAAGCATACAAGGAAGTACTGTATCACAAAATACTGCAGTAATGATTCCCTGTTCCACAAAAAGCTACAAGTGCTACAATTAATTCCTCCTTCAAATCCAAGAGTGATCTTGCTTTAAAGATTTCCAGTGATACATCCCTTACAATTCTTGCTTAGCTGATTTTTCTTATCCCAAGACATTTACATTTTATTTCTAGCTGTGACTTTCAGCACCAGATCATTTTATATTTTGCGTATTAGGTATAAAAGCTACCTTTTGCTGTACGTTCTTCACAGCCAGTAATCAAATCACTCCTATATCTCTACATCAGTGGGCTCTTCGCATCAATCTTTCTTTAACCATTTTGCGTCTGTCCCAAAGCAGTTGTTTAAGAACTTTTTCAAGAGCATATTTTGAATGCCCAACATGTTGGTAGGCAACATTCTTCCAGTGATCACGTCAGTGCCAGCTCCACTGGCAACATAACCTTACGTTACTTCTTGTTTTATTTCATAGAATCATAGAATCACAAGGTTGGAAACGACCTAGAAGATCATCTAGTCCAATTGTCTTCTGATTACCATTGCTGCCACAATCTACTAAACCGTATTTCATAGCCGTACCTCATCCAGACACCTCCTGAACGATGGACGGCGACTCCACCACCTCCCTGGGCAGCCATTCCAGTGCCTAACCGCTCTCTGAGAGAAAAAGTTTTTCCTCGTGTCTAACCTAAACCTCCTCTGGTACAACCTGTGGCCATTTCAGCTACTGCATCATAGTGCGGAGACTTGTACAGTTCATTATTCCACACAACACTTAATTTTTTTCAGACTCATTACCTCTCATGCTATTGTCTCACCTTCTGTAAGGATGGACTATATCCTTTAAGATGTCTGTCTTTTGTGCTTATAGCTGATGTATCAAATAATTCACGTCACTGTCTCAATGTTCTGTTTTTACTGTAATTCAGCACTCCCTAACAGTTTAAGAAATGCACAGATTTTAGCAGTAACTACTTGATGATAATTTGTCATTTATAGTAAATAATCTTAAAGCAGTTTATAGCCTATGCCTATCATATGCGTGTCCAACCTTTTGGCTTGCCTGAGCTGCACTGAGCAAACAATTTGTCTTGGGCCATGTATAAGATATGTTATACAGTTAATTATATAAGAGACAAAACATTTTTCATGTATTTTTGATTAAAACAAAAATCAGAGTAACAAAAACATAAAAGCAGTGGGATATTTCACCCTGCTTTTGGGATACTAATGAATCAATGCCTGGTTCAATACAAGTAGCTAAAGTTCTTAGTGAGTTCTCAAGATGGTTGTCAGAGATCTCTAATGAAATGTTACTCTTCCCGTGCTTCACCCTTGACAATAATTGCTCACAAATATATGTACTACCAAAAAGTGATTACAAGAATAAGGTATGACTGTGAAGCGAGGGATATTTTTCTCTGTTAACACAGGTCTTATGAAAGTCTAGTAAAGAGACAAGAGCAATTTTTTGAGTTGCATGTCTGATTGCAACTGAATACATTCCATTTGAAAATTCACAGGTAATTTATTTAAATCAACTGAAAGTTGTATTTTTAGAAATCTTAGAACTTATTCTCAAATTCCTTTATCAAAATAGAAAACAAGGCAGTGTATTTTTTGCTGTTCACAGGACTGTGTTTAGCCAAAGCATCAAAATGTATGAAATTATTTGTCATAACTTGAGCTTGCTGTAATTTAGGTTTCATTCCAAATGCTGTTATGGTTTGAAACATAGCATAGATAAGTTGATTTTCACCATGAAGGCACATATTTAACTAATTCAATCAGCAGTCAAATCCACAAAAAATGCTATATGTGTGAGCCATTTTTAAACTTCATGTTCTGGCACAAATTTTCCTTCTCATTCCATACATGATTTGATTTCACTTTGTATATCATGAAGTCTTTAGCATTTTACCCTGACTTAGCCACTTTTTCTTCAGAAAAGTTAACAATGTTCCCGTAATTAACATCCATATTTCTAAGGAAATCTTGGAATTGGTGATGATTCAATCCATTGCATTTTATGAAATTCACAGCTTTGATGACTATTTGCATGACATTATCTGTATTTAATGCTTCTACACATAAATTTTCTTAATGTATGATGCAGTGATGTTTCATCAAACATGAGTTGTCAGTGATAATTGCACTGTCTTCTGTTAATTTTGTAAGTCCCTCTTTTTTACCAGCCATCACGGGGGATGCCACCAGTAACTATACCACATATGTTGACAAAGGTTGAAGAAAATTCCTTTTATGTATTTTTTTTACTGCTTCATACAAATCGGGAGATTTATTTTGTCTTTTAATTGCACCAAAAAAGCAATTTCTTCTGTGTCATTGTATTCCTTATCAATACCTCTAATGGAAATGTCAAGTTGAGCCATATCTGTAGCATCTGTACTTTCATCTATCACCAAAGCAAAAAATGTGAAATTGGCAGCTTCACTCTCCAAATGTCTTTCAACAGATATTCTTCTTTCCTCAATTCACCTGGCTACAGTCTGGAGAGACAAACTGATCGTAGAAAAACCCATTTTTTTTTAATTAGGACACATTATATCTGCCACATTTCCATATACTGCTTAATGATCTCATCACTGGTAAATGGTTTTGATTTTTTGCAATCCAATTTGCTACCGTGTAACTAACTTTTACAACACAGCCTGAGTTTTAATTTTTTTGAAAAGATTTTGTTGAGATGACACTTTTTTTCAGTTGTCGTTTTGCCTTTACTAAGCATTCCTTGACATGCACTGAATTTTGCAGCATGTTTTTGCATATAATATCATTCCAAATTGTAATCTTTGAAACCTGACATGATTTCCTTGAAAATTAAGCACAGTGCCATATTATTTGTCTTGATAGAACTACTTATCTGTCCATTTTTCCTTGAACACTCTTCCTTCATCCATAATTTTTCTTGTTTTTTTTTTGTTCTTTTCCCCTTTGCAATGCCATTAGGCAAATTGAAATATTGATATCCTCAACATTTTACTCAACGAACTGCATGAGTACATGCCAAGTGTAATACATGCAGGTTTCAATGTATGTGAGCGAGTCATACAGGTGTCAGAAGAACTCTGCACTGCACTACACCTCCCCTGTGTTCTGAAGTGGGATTGGGCCACTTGGCAGGGAACAGCCACTACCACAACAACGCGGGGTCAGAAAGGCAAGTAGCATTGCGAGCTGTGCCCGGCTGCCCGGCCCACAGGCTGTGGGTTGGACATGCCTGACCAATCATACTGAATTTTACTCGGGATACTTTTGCAGTTGATGAGTAATGACAGTCCATACAATAAATTAGGAAGACTGATCAGGAGAGCAGCCTGTATGGAAATGGATTTTGAGTGAACTTGTAACAAAATTTGGCAGGCTGTGACAAAATCCTTCAGCAATGCACTGCTTCTTCTCCGTGATTCAAGGCTGCCTTTTTAAATTGGAGATGAATATTATGCTTTCAGAAAGTATCCATATTTTCACAGTAAAAATCATAAGCTAAAAAGGGTGAGATCATTCTGAGGATGTGAACATTTTTGCACACAGCCATAGTTATCCAAATAATCCTTACTCCTGGTAAAATAGAGACCAGCAACTTGAAAGAGCAAAATCCAGCGGTTTTGAAAACATTTCAGCAGATAAAATCTCACCTGCTGTTTGTGTTTCAGAGATGCACAGAGCCTGGAATGGGTGCGGTGGAGGAAGGAGGTGAGAGCCCCCAGGAACCGGCAGAACCAGTTTCCTGGGTGCCTGGGAAATCCTGCCTTCAGAGGCATGACTCGACTTCTACTAAAATATCCAGCTCACATGCAGGTACAATGCAGACTATAAATCACTGCCTACTGGGGCCCACCTGGATGTAAGCCATTTTCATTCAAGTGCACATTTTCCTGCCATATGACAACAGAACTTGACTGGCATGTTTTAGATATTTCTCCAAATCTGAAGCCAAAGAGAACCACTGCAAACTTTTTTTTTCTTACCACCGTAGGATTCTTCTTTCTTGGGAATCAGCTCCTGCCAACATGTTTCTCATTCCAATCACAGTTCCATTTAAAATGCATTGCTTAAAATGCACTGTCCTGGGCTTCCACTAACTGCAGATGTTGGAACCTCTGGCACTTATCCGCTATTTAGGTTTCCACCATCTGTCCTTCAGAGGAAGAGTGGTTTCACAATGCGTATGCTTTTTGCAGGCAGTGGAAGGCATGTCCATTTTCAAAAACCAAATCTAGTTATATGACACATAAACACAGCAGAGCAAGTGGCATTTCATCTTAAATTTGTGGTATAAACATGTAGAATGCTACATAATTTTTTCTCAGTTGACAGGACTACATAAGCCACAATCAGATTCCTTTATTTTCTGTTGATTATGGAAATATGAACAGAAATTGCGTCCATCTTTACATTTTGAATTTTACTTGCGATTTTTTCCTTTGTAAAAATCTGCATATATTGATCAGTTTAAACAGATAACATTGTCAGTTCGTATTTCATTGGGACTGCTATCTCTTCTTCATGTAACCCACAGAGAGAGTTGGTATGTTTAAAGAAGGCTGCTGAATTGCAAAGAAACAAAGCACTGAATCCAGTCATAATGTGCAGAAGAAAGAGGAGTCGGTAAGTCATTATATGTGACACATAGGCCATGACAGCCTGACTCAAACAACTAACCACTCGTTAATAATCTACAGATTTCCAGCATCTGTGGGTTCTTTCAGGATACTTTCTTCACACACAAGTTTTAATGTTTGAATATCATATTCATCCACCAGGATGACATTCATTCAAGAAACACCTCTTTGAAAGTGCACAAGTTTCCAGAGGACTGAATCTATCCTACACATTTGTCCTCCAACCCATTTGTCAGGGGAATCCCCACGTACTGGAAAGTAATTCAGAAAACCACTTTGAACCTGTATCATAAGATGGAACAATTTACTAAATGCTTAAAGCTTAGTTTGTAGAAAAACTTGGCTATATCGGTTGGCGTCCAAAAAAGTAATAATTTTCTGAAGGAAAATATTCTCCACCTGAGTTAAAAAAGGAGAAATAGGTCAACTATAGACTGCATGTTTGAAACAGATGAGCTACAAAAGAAATTGAGGACAAGAAGCTATTACATCTGACAATTAGAGGAAGGAAAAGGCTGTTGATAAGGAGAGATTGTAATTGTTCAGCAGAAGAATTAAGGACTGTAAGAAATCCTTTGCTCTTTTTTCATGTTTGCTCCATAGTTATGTCAACTTTTACTTGATGGTGGGAAGTGCAGGATTGTGAGCTCACTTTTTTTTGTTCTAAATCGTCAACAGGCAAGATTTAAGGGATGATTCTGAGCACTGCTTTAAGACACGTGAAAAACAGTGTCTTAAAGGAACAGCTCGCTAGGCTGACACCCACTCATTTCCTTTCAATCACAATGCAGGGGAGTTTCCTGTTTAATCACTTCTTAGATGGTCATAATTTTGTTAGGTTCATCCTTTCATCTCATGATCACCGTGAATTCAACATTAGAAAACATAATACTTGCTAACTAGGAGTTGGTGTAAAGTGTATACAGTAAATAACTGGATCAACAAGGAGGCCGAAATGCATACTGAGAGAAGGTGGGGAAACTGCTCATATAAAAACAAATTAAAAAATCCCACCCTTACTAAACCTGTAGGGACAGAGGTAGCATACACGCAAGAAGAAGTTCACACAGGAAATCTAAAGGCAAGAGAAGATTAATGGTAAAGAAACACAACAGTCATCAATCACTGTTGCTGATGCAACAAAGATACGTAGCCAACTAGGAAAACAAACAAAACAAAAGGTTGAAAATATCCAAAATTAGGTAAAAGAGTAAAGGTTTGCCACAATATTCTCCATAATTCAGTAGCATTTCTGGTTCTATATAAGGATCTGTGTACTTATAAACAGAAGACACTGAAAATAAATGAAAATGTATAGGCTTGTTTAAAATGATTGATGTAAATTATCGCTAAATCACAGATCTGTCTAACACAGGTGGCAACACGCGGGATGACAGTTTCATCCATAATAAGGTACATCCTGTACAGGGCTCCTCACACTAAAAAATCATTTTTCCAGACAGATTTCTATCCCACATAGAAAATATTTTCCGTGACTCATTTTGTTTAAACATAAAAGAGAACAAACTTCAGTTGTTTTCATGTCCTTTTGTGTTTGTTGTCTAAGAACATTTAGGCGATAAAAAGTCTGCAAAAAGCGAATTTTAAAAGCAATCCTCATGTTCTGTTCTATGCTGCACATTAAACTTCCCAGTACTCTTTATGCTCACTAGTTAGTGTGGGAAAGACTAATATGATGCTCAGGAATTACACTGTAAAGAAACAAAGCAACATAAGAAACAAGCAGCAATTGCAGAGCTCCAGAGTCCCCTCCTCTGCCTCCTGAAATCCATTCACATCATATGTTCTTCAGCTTTCACAATTCAAATACTTCTCTGCAGTCCTTTCTTTTTGTGTTGAGTATTAAAGGATCTCCTTCTTTGCCACATTCAAAACAAAAAACGAGGTTATCATTCACTCCCCCTGTATTCAAGACAACTGAACAAGGAGCACCTGAGCCTCTCATGGTGCTCTGTGACAAAAATTACTTTGAGAAAATATCAGAGGATGTTGCTGAGGTAACAAATGTTACCTCATCAAGTGAACATGCATGGTTGGTCATTGAGAACAAGGGAAGCTGAAAATAGAACATCCTTGTGAAAGAAGCATTGCAGAATTCAGCAATGAATTCAATGAACACAGCACCAGAAAGAGTACTATTGAGACAAAATGAGATTGAGGGAAGATCAGAGGGAAACAGAAGAAAAGTTGTGATTTTTCAAGAGGGGATGCAAAAAAGGGCATCATGTTCTAAGTCAGTGATTAGGGAGAGCTCAGTAAGAACAACATCTTCAGTAACATAATCTTGCAAGGCCAAATGGAAGCCAGTGACGAAAAGCAAGAGATCTTTATGCCTTTTTTGGTCATTCAGCTCATCACCTAATGCTACCAGTGACTAGCTCCAAAGAAAATGTTCCAAAAGTCTTACACTTAATCCCAAGCCTATTACAGGACCAATTACTTACATGGAGAAAGGCTCGACTGAACTTTATCTACCAGCATTGTTCACTGTTTCTTTCAAACAGAACTTGGCATTAAAATTGCACCACACTGCTTGAGAAGATCTGATCATTCATTGCATGCCACTGCCCCATCTCTGGGGCTGTCTCTGACTGTCTTCTGACCTTGGGCTCAAACAATCCGTCTCATTAAAATGGGATAAAATTAAGCTAGCAAAAGCAAAACAAAAAAGCTCACATTGGCTCACTCTGCATTTGAAGGAACTACAGAGAACTGCAGAGCCAGTGCAAAGGAAGGAACAGAACATGAAACTGATAATGGGTTGGAGAGAAAGGTGCAAATGGTTCTGGTTCATTTTATGATAGCAGAGGTGAACATTCACTTCTAAAAAAGAGGACAGCTACTTTGCAAAAAATCCCTGGGTTAGGTTTTAAGATTTTAAAAAGATATGAGAATTCCATCCTTAAATAACAAATAATATTCAATTATGACATAGAAAAGACAAGAAGTGCTGATTTTCCACAATGTGCATTACAAACACGATGGAAAAGAAGATAAAATTCAAGACGTGAGAAGTCATCACTGAAGTCAGGAACTGACTTAGGCTATTTTCTTTCCTTAAAAAGGAGAATAGAATGCTTTGTTTTCTGAAAATGAAGTTTGAAGAAGATCCAGTATTACCACAACAGACATTTTCCTACCCTGGAAATAACGAAGACAAGATGATGAGAAATGTTTTAAAAGGTGGGTTAATACTGTACTAAATTTCAGGTTTTAATTAATTGTCAAACCGCAAAGGGTAAGCCCACCATTTTGTCTTCCTTTTTCATGTTCCTTTATGTCTCTTCGACTTTGCCAGCAGAGGGAGCAAACGTGGAAGATCAAGCCTATGAGAAAAAGGAACGATTAAACTTCGATCTTTGCAGAAAAAACAAGGACCGGTTTCAGCAGCTACTGTGCTGTGACAATATCTACAGCACAACCAAACTTGCCTCACTCAAACCTCCCTGTTCTTGGCAGCAAAACGGCAGTTGTGGACCTGCCACTTCCATCAGTCCTGCCTTCCTCTCAGCCCTCTGCACTGACAGATCCAAACAGAAAACTGTGGTGGAATTCTCTAGCTGATGACAATTTAAATTCAGCTTCACACTGCTTCCAACCCTCCATTCAGCCTTCCTTATGTTATTTCACTGCATTTGAACCAATCTCCTAGCACTGAGCTTTACTGTAAATCTAGAAAGGTCTAACTTATTTTTGCAAAATTTAAACAAGGTAAAAATTTCAACAAGGGAATCCATGCCTGAATAATGCAGTGCTAGTTTCAATCTATGGGAGAAGCTTTTCAGTTCACCAAGCTGTTATAAAAAGGTTTGATATGCTAAGGTCTCCTTCATGACATAAGCCATATAATCCATTAAAGGTTTTATCTGAGATTGCTAGAGCTCTCTTAAAACACCTGCTTTTCTCCCCCCCCTCATTTCTGCCTGTTCACAGACATCTCCCTCTGCACCACCTCTGAAAGTGAAAGGCACTCAAAACCTAATAATGAAATTAAGGCAGTTATAATCTCTTACTTGCATCGAAGATCCTGTAATTTTCCAGGTAAATAGAAAAATGGAGACTAGTGCTCTTTCTTTTTTGAAAGATGAACATTCTAGTAATTTAAGGTTATTTCCTTAAAACAAATGCGAATGTATAGGACATAAAAATGGTTTACAAGGATCCAGCACTATTCTGTCTTTGATAAGGAGGAAGAGAATCAGTGGGATCAGGTCATAGATTTACTGGATGGATACCAGGCTCCTCAGAGACATAGTCACAATAAAATGTAAAAAAATAAATTAGCACAAATATTAATTTAAAAAATATATATATATCTTAGTTCATCCTTCACTCAGTAAAGGTGAGAATCCACCTGTTCTGAAAGCAGTTGTCTGAACCAGATCAAAGGCAAATGATTGCTTATCAAAAAGTGATCACTGACCAGTTTCTGAAATTCTGCCCAGCACTTCATGAGTATGATTCTCCACCTAGCACAGAGGAAATCGGTGGCTTTGTAAAACTGCAGACTCCCACAGCAGAGCTATAGGTGTGGCCTACCTCTCCTCCACAACCAAACAAGGTTTGGAAGGAAAAGAACAGAGTTAAAGATCTTAGCCCTGGTGCCGTATCTGGAGAAATCTGCCAAATACTCATGAAAACTCTTAGGTTTAAGCTGGTAAATTGCTTTTTAGAGAGCACACAGAGAGATTACAACAGATGAAAGCAAAGTCCTTAAATCTGTCCTTAGAGTCGATAAAAGTGCCTCTTTTCACCTCACCCTGACGGTGCTGTATTGAGCAGTACATGGGCTCAAGACAAGAGCTTGGAAGATAAAAATCCTTTTAATGCAAATGACATCCTCTTGGTACAATCCCAGATCAATTTACTCTGTACTGTATTCTCAGTTTATTGAATAAATTGAATAGGATAGATACATTCAATATTCTTTTCTATATTCAATATAGACTATATTGAATAAAATAAAGTGAAAGGACAGGTCAGCTCATTCAGTGGGTAGGAAGCACTTCCTCCACGAGGCCATGAGCACGAGAGCAAAGGAGCTTCAAATGTGTTGGCATCCAGTTTCCAAGGGAAATTCACAGTCAAGGTTAACCTGTCCCTATTAATTATGTAGTTAGGAAGTGACTAAAATAGATAGTGAGAGCTACTCCTTTCTGCCTGTGGAAAAGTAAACATAATTAAAATGAATTCTGACCCTGGTAACTTGTTTATTTTCAACTCTCTTCCTGACATTTATTTTAGCAAAACTAGCATGTTGAGATTCTCCTTGTGAGACCCTGGCAACCAGATCAGAAATTCTCTACAAGCTCAATACAGGGATTTAATCTCTGAGCTCTACGAGCCCTACACAGAGCATTAATCTCTGAGTGGGTGATCACCAAGAGGCCAGGGATAAAACTAAGATTACTTGTGCATCCTCCAAGTCACAGCCCAAGATCCCATATATTAGTCCATACTTTAACATTGTATACTTTAATACTCAAGAATACATCTTGATTAGTAGATTAGAGAAAGGAAAGGACTTAAAAACTGCTACCTCTGCAAGGCAATTCATACCCAGATTGCTAAATACAAGATTACCAGCCTATAAAAAACATACAGCATTTATCTCACACGGGTAATTACCATGCTGCAACATTGATTGTTGTTTGCTATAAAGCATGAGAATATCTCATCTTTCAATGCACCTTGTCAACAATATGCATAACAGTAGAACTAGCCAATTTTCACTATGATTGTAGTATGTGTGATAAAGTTCTTCCGCTGTCTACCCACACCGAAAACTAATGAAAAACATAAAATGCAATACCATGCTCCTGCATCTGACTTCCACCTACAAACTTCACATGGATCACTGAGTCTCTAGTGAAACTGCCTAAAACAGTTCCCAGTCGGTTCATTTAAATTTGAGGCTTAATTTTTCAAGCACTACTCAAAAGTTTTCATGAATGGCACTCAGCAAACCTTAACTCGAAGGACTACCTCTAAGCTCTGAAATAGTGCCAACGCTTTTAAACTTGTATGTCAATGAGCTGCCTGAAACTCGAGCTTGGAAATAATCTAACTTGATGACATCTGTTTGGGCATTCAGTCTTAAGACTTTCCTGACCTTGAAAATTACTGAAATCTGATTCAGTGGTAACACTGTTATAACTGATACTTACAGCTGAATGCTTCACTATCATAATTTCTCCTGTAATTAAGTTTAGTTTCTCGGTTTGTGAAATATTGTCCATATCTGGTTTAGCTCATAGTTTCTCTTGAGAGATCTGTGACTTACTCTGAACACCTGATGACACTGTGGTAATGTCAAGACCTGCAACAACTGACTGACCGTATTGCTGCACCTACCATGCACGGTCTTCCAACATTTGCTAGCACTTTGCTGCACAGGAAGGAGCAAGGTCTTCCAGCTTTGCTCTCCCAGCTATAAGCTACATTGGCCAACATGCAGTCCCTTGCAGTTACATCCATAATTTTGCATTACTGATGCTGAATAGCAGTGTCCTACCATACTTCTATTCTGAAAACACAGGAGCCAAAAGAGTCATAAGTATCAAAACTTTGCCTAACCTTCTTCTCTATTTGAAACCCTTGTCAGATCTGCCTAATATCCTGATGTCTCATATGGTCAGCCCTGCTATATGATCTCACTTAATAGAAGAAAATACAAACCTTGCTGGAAGCAAACTGTTGAGAATTCTTCCATTAGACACCCATGTTTTATGCTATGATATTCCTAAAATACTTCCAGGTCACTTGAAGCTAGACTGCTGCAATCACATTCTGTTACAGCATAAGGAAAATCTTAACTGCAGGCGCAGGCTACGATTCACAACATACAACATAAATTTCCTCACCAGATGAGGTCTGTGTGCACCAGATTCTATTTCTGAAAACGCTGATATGATCAGATCTGCATACACCAGTGCTGCTAGTAATACTATTTACATGACTACTCCATCCCTGAGCATGTTAAACAAGCAGAAGAAGCCAAGGCAAACAGATGTTTCCAAAGAGACCTAACAAATGCATTAGATTTAAGAAACCATTATGGTTTAAAAACTAAAATTACTGTCCAGTTGGTAAATATCTCAGCTTCGTTTGTCAGCAGCATTCAGATCAAGCACCTTGTCCTCTGTTGGGTGGTCACAATCTTACTCCACGTTCCTTGGAGGTTATCAGATCCACAGGTATTGAGTGAATCTACCTCCTAAGGAGGCACAGGACTCCTAGACATATAGGGATATTGCTGTGAAACACAGTTAGCATTTCAATTTACAGTGTGCTAACTGCTTCATACTGCCCCAATGCTAGTTTAAAGCCACCCAGGCATCAATTGCAGAGGTGGAAAATGGGAGAAAAGCTTCTGTATTGATATTTAATAGTATGGCGAGCTAAAACAAGAAACACATGAGCCTTTTGTATGAATCATTTTGCTTTCATATTACAATGATACTATTTGCAGTACATGTGGAAAAACTGAAATGTGCAGGTTGTAATTTATCCCCAAAGGACTACAGTGGTGCTACAGATGTGCTGAAAACTACACACATCTTTAACCTGGGCTGGATTGAGGCCAGCAGCGTCATGAGGAAATAAGATAATGAATAATGGCTTGTATTTACATTGCTAGACTTGTACGGTCACATAAGGTACTTGTATTGATGCACACGTGCATTTGCAATACTGTAGAGGAAGTATTCACTATAGAACCAGAAACTGAATGTCTTCATATTTCTGCTGTTCATTACCTCCAGTTAAATCACTTACATTTAATTCATCTGGAGTCAGTGTTCTGCTGCTGTCTTCTTCCACCTGAATCATGATAATGTATGTTGTTACTTACACAGGAATTAAAATGAATGAGATAAATGAAGAATTACAATGACCATTTTTTATTCATCAGAAGCTTTCAGTGTAATTTTCATGTTGCATGTACAATGTGGTCTGAAAAAAAACTGAGCCACTTTCCTCTGTTCATATCTGTCAGAATATAAATTCTTTATGCATCAATCTGGGTTTTACTAAGCACATCTTTCATATCTGAGATTTTCTAGGATTGGCTACTGCAAATACACATTTTAAATTCTGTAGTCCAGATGCTTAAGCTCTTATTCTGTTTAAATAGTACTTTGTTCCTTAACTGATTCCACTGGAGTGAGATACAGTGTAGTATATCAGAATCTGGCAGTGAGTGGCTTGCTTCATTATTAATATCAATATCTTTCAGTTCTATCACCAGATGCTTAACTATTACAGGAGGTTTGTGTAAAACCAATTACAAAGAAATCAAAGCAGAATCCACTGATACAGTTTTGTTTACAAAGCCCAAATCTGATATTGTTATTCATTTGACAACTGTCTCATATTCAAATCACAAGCCTTTCTGCATGTAATCTATCTCACAAGCCCTGAAACAGACCTGGAGACAAACCAACAACGCTGACTTTTTCTCCATTATTTGAATATACAATTAATGAAAGGCTATAAATGACTTATTAGGAGACAGTGATGGCTAAGATGGAAGTCATGCATATAATTTCTCTAAGTTCACAATGAATGATTTGTGACAGGTCAGATCTATGTGAAAGGATATGGAGGAGGGATAAAACAAATATTTTTGACTATAACTGACTATAAAAATGATTGAAAGTCAGTGGGCTTCTAGCCTGTAGATAGGGAGAGTTTTATTTCATCCTTTTCATTTCCTAAAGAGAACAAGAATCAGAAGATATGATAACAGAAAGAAGACCACGGTTCTTTGGAAAACTTAGGAACACATTTTATAGGGAATAATACCAGTGAGCTGTGGCTGTCAGCTCACTTGTAGTGGCAGACTAAATGAGGATGGCTGAAGTAATTACTGCTCCCAACTGTCTGCTCACACACTGCAAGGAGAGCTTCAAATGCTGTGTAAAATCTACAGCACCCATAATGTTTTACAGGCAATGGTTAGGGTAAGCTGAAATCAGAGCTACTTGGCTGCAATGGACAAGACTGTTTCCTTCAGAGGATAGCATCTGTTTCTGGTCTATCTCCCTCTAAAGGAATCTCAGCTAAAGGAGATGGCACAGTTTCTGCTCTTTCTGACTTGGTTTGTTACCACTTGTGAATCAACTTCCCTATTAAAAACATCAACATCAGCACCCCATCAGCAAATCACCTCTGCTGTCTTTGTGCACAGCCCTGCTCAAAGCCTAGATTTGGCCAACTCCTGAGTGACCCAGGAGTTTGGTAAAGTGTCAGCATCTCAAGGAAGCAGAAGAAAAAGAGCTTTGAGGTAGTGAAGGAATTGCTGTCTAACATTAATGGCCTGGAGCAAAAATGACAAACATGCCACTAGTAGCAGATGGGGACTAAGATTTCATTTTACACAGCCCACCACTATTTCACCCGTCTATATGTACACACAGACACACAAACACACTCATATTATTCCTGGGTAACATTAAGGTCTGTGTTAGTAGGTGGCTTGTTAAATGTGTTTGAAAGGATCTATTCAACTCTCAGCAAGCAAAAATTTCTCTTCCCTTGTTCTAGAAGACTGCTTTCTTATTTTCTTTTTTCTTTTTTTTCTTTCTTTTTTTTTTTTCATTTATATATTAATTCTGCATTTTGGAATGAATGAAACCTGCTGAACGGAGGAAAATACTGTCCCAGCAACGAGGAGTAGAAGAAACTGGTAATGGGAACAAAGTAAAGGACAGTAAGGCAGAACAGGGAAATCTTCATGAAGAACCCTTAAGTGAAAGGACAGGTACCTCAAGATCATACTGAATCAATAACTCTGATCATACACTACAAATAAAAAAAAAACATGTTTCCACATTGGCTCAAATGAACATGATTGCTATGTCAAAGGCCATTTAGTTCAATGGCTGTGACAGCAGCCAGTAGCAGATATTTCAGAAATAATAAAGGAAATAAAGCAAAGAACGATACTTCTACTGATGTCTCCCCCCCAGGTGCCACAAACTGGCAATGTGATATTGCAAGGTTCTCCTGTGAGCGTCTTTGTTCACTATCGGACTGGTAACCCAGGTCTGTCCTGGGTAAATTGAGTGAGAAATTGAGTGATCCCAGCACAGTTGCCTGAGAAACTCCATTGGAAATATCAGACTGTTCCAAACATCTGCTTTTATTTCCTATTAGTCAGCTACCAATACACAAAAAAATCCCTTCCCTCCTATGCAGTGAGAGCTTAGATTCCATGGGAATCTTTTGTGAAGGTCCCTGTGAATGACTCTTGAAAATGCAATACACCTTGCTGATAACCAGAGAATTTTAAAAATGTGACCTTACCAACCCCTTTGGGGTGTTTTATCAGATTTGAGACATGATACCCCTCCAGTATTTATCTATGTGTTCTCTAGTGTAAATTCCATACTTGCATGGTATGGAGGTAACACATAAAAGTCCTTGAAACAGTGGGAGTCTTTGCCTCTCCATGAAGGTAAGTTTAAGTAAAGGAGTACAGAGAACCCAGGAACTGCAATGTCTAAAAAGTTTTAAATCATGCTAAGTATTTCAAAATGAATCAGGCAATAGCATAAACAATGAGAACATTTTAGCACGGGCAAGCAGATTGAGAGTGTGTCATATCAGAAACTATTAAAAATCTGACAAAAACGTTTCCTGAGCAGAAATCTTTTCAGTAACACAAATTACAGCCCTGCCAGTAATCCTGCCAGTGGGACTGTGCCTCAGGGATGGCATTTCTTTTCCCCACCTCATCCCTACTCAACCACTGCCCATCTCTGGTATTTCCAGGCTTTCTTCCCCAGTCAGAGAGAAGCGGCTTTTCAAAGAGCAAAGAGGATGGAGAACTGAAGAACTCACCTTCTCCTTGTTTCAGGAAACAAGGACATCCAAGGTCAGTGTTCACTCTCACCACGGACTTACTTTAGAGCTTCAAAAATCATCACTGACAAAAAAGCTTTCCTAACACGCAGCCTGAATTTTCTAACACAAGTCAGTTGCTCTGTATTATACAATTAACTGTTCTGCAGCCCCATGGAATTTCTTTCCTTTTGTATCCCCAAAATACATGTAGATACTGATACTCTTCCTTTCATTCTTTTTACGATGCATTAGAAAATGTATTATCTACACCAATAATACATTTCAAGTCATGCTGTGGTTTGGCTCCATTCTGCGAGAACTTTAACAGAATAGGAAGTCAGAAGCAAAGGCAGATTATAGGTCTCTGTATTGGTAAGATCCAGGAGTTTAGGAGAGTTAGATATTAGTGCAGGGTTCCTTTCATATTATTATTTTTATCTCCCTGGTAGCACACAGATGCCTAAGGGCTTGCAATCGATTGCATGAGGTTCAGCACAACCCTTACAGAAGTAGTGTTCCTCTGAAGATGTCAGACAAGGATTTAGATAATTTTAATTATACACCTCAGTCATTGTATCCCACATTCAGAAGTTTAGGCAGATGTTTTGGAGCAGCCCTACAAGTGCACGTGCCCACATTTTTTACTTTCTTTTAAATTCTCCCTCCTTTTCAATTACGTGCTGATTATAATATTTGCCTGCTTTTTCTAGGGCTTTTCCCATCACTATGTAAAGCAAGACTTCAATATCTCTTCTGTTCTTCAGTTCTAAGTGGGTGAGAGAGCTGGACATGGTCACCTAGGTCAAGCTGCTTGCAGGAGTAAATATTTGCTGGAGTAGGTCCTGTATTTGCTAAGTTTAATATTATAACATGAAGAAGGAACAATAGAATTTATCATAAAAACTGCAACACTTTTCATTTTACCAAATAACATTTTAACTTGCACACATATCAATGCAAAGCAGGTGCCATTTAAAATTCAGAACACTGTTTATAGCCTAAAAGAAAGTAGTTAAAAGGTCCCACTGACCACAGTGATGAAACAAAAATACCACCAATATCAATTTCTCTTCAGTGACAACTCTTTGTCTGCTTGCTTTTCAACTCTGGAGATACTTACAACTTCTAAAGTACAATTTCTAACATCAATCTCTCACATCTGCTCATTGTGGTTACAACTCTGATAAAATGTTATCATAACTTCCATCTTCGTTTAGTCAAGCAGGAGCTAAGGGCTGTTTTGACACTGAGTTGAGTAATCAAAATGCAGAAGAAAAAAAAAAAGGCAAGAAAGAGTTTAAATGCACGTGATACTTTGGCTCACAAATGGGTGATTTTCTCCCATAGGGTGCCATACATCTGTTCCAGTTCTATTATCTCATATCCCAGGATTATCTGTTCTGTCTCTGAGTTGTGGCTCTTGGATCTGCAATACTATGCTTGACATCAATTTGGCTCATGAAATATTATCTTTCCAATTATAAATTAATTCATCTTTTGAAAAAGTAGTGTCCCACTTTCAAATGAAATTGTTTTTAAAAAAAATCACACTTCAAAACATCAAGTGCATATCCATCTGTCTGCTTTCATAGAGAATTAAGTCTCTGAGATCCTTCTAGATATCATTTTTGATATCTAAAAGATATTTCAGAAATCATTTTAGAAAGTCATCATATGATGTGAAATCCTCTGCTTTGAAAGCTGTATTAAAGACAAGTAAGTTTATCTAAATAATACGAGAACCAGCCCAACCCTTTATGTTAACCTCAAAACACCAAACTGAAGTTCGAAGAAGTTCAGCCAGTCCCTGCATGATTCCCTCACCCACAAATATTTTAATGTACCTCAGCATCTTGATTTTAGAGAGAACTGGAAAGCAATGTAAGAAACTTGCTATCCAGCAGACTCCATAATACACATAAGGCAGTCTGCTTGCCATATTTTTCATCCTAATACTGAAAGCAGTGAAGATACAACCTTTATGAAATGTCAGAAACTATAGATAAATTTCAGAAAAGCAAACAGCAAAATTCAGACTCTACCAGGTTCAAAATCACTATGTGATAGATGAAAAAGAATCAGAGCAATAAGAATAATAATAAAAAAAGAAAATATTTCAACCAGTAGAATGAAAATGAAAGATTTACGATTTTTCATAGCCATATTAGAGACTATTATGTGAAAGACCTTATGCAAATACTTACAAGAAATTTATGTACAGTATTATCCTTTTGACTTTGTGTGTAGCAGTCAATCAGTGATTATTCTACATGCTCATCTGTGAACAGAATTAGTAAACAAGGGGAGTTTCCCTGCTTCATTCTATAACTAGAAATACATTTATTTTTCTTCAGTGTTTATAATCACTAAATCATACTTTAGAATTGAAGACAGTGGTAAATCTGCCTGCATTCTTAGTCAGGACTGGACCTACTGAAATTTCAGATGGGAAAATAAACTCCAATATAGAAGGCTGCAAAACAGAGTTTATATGCAGCCATAAAAATCACAAAACTGATCTTGCATTTTTTCGATGGATACAAGAAAAGCATTACATGAAAATGTTGCAAGTTGCTCAAAGGGAAGATTCCTGATAACATTGCAAGCATCTGTCACTAAACTGGGAGTCAATCACCATATGATGGTCTCAGGCATGATAGCTACTGATTATCACAGGACATTTGTTTAGAGTAAAGCCACTGTTGTGCTTATTATCCCTAACCTGACTGAGTAAATTTGTTTTTCACACAAGACCTCAAGAATCACTCCAATGGGGTTAATTGGAGCTGCTTCGTACACTTCAAGTGCTTGGGATATGTTTTGTATGCATCATATAAGTAGGAGAGAAAACACGCATAAAGAATAACACAAGCAACATTGTTAAACAGCGTACCAGAGAATGAAGGTCTAATTTAAACGTGCTAGGTGTTCTCTCTTGACTTTGTTTCCAGTCTTCCCAATGACTGTTTCTAGTGAGGAAGACATATGTAACTGCTCATTTTTGGCACTTGGAGTGGGTCAATACTGCTCAGCTATGAGTGTGTTCTAGTACTCAGGTTTCAATGAACCATGCTGAGACTTTAAAAAAAAAAAAAAAGAAGAAGGAATGGTTACTCCCGAAAGGAACTGATGTCGTTTATATAGAAGGCTATTTCTGATATTGGTATTCTGAAGTCCACGTCTGCCAGTTGATCGATGCCTCAGATCCAAAGCTCCTGTCTCTAAATGGAAGAAAGGGCTTCAGCCTTGAGATTCGTGGCTGGATTATGAACACGGGCACACCACCCTACTTCGTATTTACTCACATGTGTGCAAATGACAGTATTATCCTCAGTGGTGCACACCAGCTACAGGGGCTGACATAGCTAATGGGTGTTTGTGGAGAGACAGGCAGACTGGGATGTGGCAAGTTTCAGCAAGCTGGTTGAGGACAGAACAGTTTCTTATTTGCTGAACTTCTACATTTATGACAGCAACTGCGTTGGAGACTGCTTTTGATTTTCCTCTGTATCTCAGTGTAGTATGCTAGCCAGCAACACTACAGCTCTTAAAGAGTGTTTTCCAGCAGAATGACATATTTTAAAGATGACAGCATTATGAACTGTTCCAAAGGAGCTATTTGGCTTTTAAGATGACTGCTCTAGAAAGAATTCTCTGGCTTAACGGCACCAGGAAAAGGGCAAGGGAAATACAGATGCTGCAATCTGGTTAAGGAAATGACAAGCTCCTGTGCTGTAGTACTTAAGCCTGGTCTCTAGCCGACACCATTTATGAGCTGTTACATACGGCTGCAATCACACACAGGCTCAGTGAGGCTTTCCATAGGGCTCACATTTGTTTTCACATTCCCTTTGTAAATGTGGTGCAAATGGTAGCAAATGGACATTAAATGAGGCCTGTATGTGGACTGATCCTTTATAAATATATAGGTTATTATAAAAGCAAATAAGAAGGAGTCAAACTAAGCAACAGCAACCTCTGCAATAGAAATAAGTGAAAAATGAATTGTTTTACATATACAGCATTTTCAAATGTGGCTTTTCTGTTTAAACTGTCTTCACTCCAGCCTCAACTTCTCTCTCCATACTAAACCTACAACATATTTTATATTGCCATGGATACTCTGGATGGAAGACAGGATGCACCAGCAATCAAATTTTCCACAGGAAACCATTCCAAGAACCTGTCCCACATCGCTGGGCTCCTATATAGTTTTTGCTCAGTAGTGCACAATCTTTTTCTAAAAGGTATGACTAGTTGGTACTTCAGCTGCTTGTCTGCAAATATAGAACAGTCCCAAGGCTTTACCACTCCCCAGGATAATTGCAGCTAACTGCATTTTGCTATCACCCACCACTGCTAGGTATTTTTACCTTCCTAAGCAGGGTCTGTTAGAATGCAAGAGGAAACGTTCTTTAGGGTGCAAAGAAGAAATGTGAGCTGACATATTAAAAATATCATTAGGAGAATAAAATACAAAAACAAACAAACAAAAACAACACCCCAAATGATGGCCAAACAGAACAGTTCCATAAACTACATTGAATTGAAGGTAATACAGGTCTTGAAAGGAAGTAGTAGGAAGCAGTTCATATGATATAAGCATCCCAGGGCAAAAAAGGTTTTTTTAAAAAAAATTAAATAAGCAAAGAAAATGGCAATAATAATCAAAGAGTGTAGGCAAACTTCACAGACAACTTTTACTTACCTTAGCAGTCAGGAATGTGAGCCTTTATTTCTCAGTATTTGTTCCTCTTCTTTGCCTCTTCTTTGTCCCATCCAGCACTCAACTTCCCTCAGGGCAATATTCAGTTAAGTGCCACAAGGTTATTTCAGTCTTCTATCATACTTCTCCCTCAAAAGAACAATATTGTTATTTTTACACTTTCTGGAGAAGAGGTCAGTGGAGATCCAGAGGTGGTGGACTGGCCAAGAGTCTCCTCAAGCAACAGTGCAGAGTCTCCTCAAGTGCAGTGACTTCCTTCCCTCTTCTCCTCCAGCTGGGACACAAAGCAACTAATTCCCTGGAACAGTCCTCTCCCTCTGCCATTTCATTCAGGCGTCCAGCAGCAACACACATGAAACCTCTGTAACCTTTGATCTGCTATGGCCCTTTCCATGGCCTTTCCTAGAAAAACAGGGAGAGCTGTAAGTCAGGAAAATGGAAGGGAAATGGGACCTGGTTTAACCCACCTATTTCCCTGCTGCTGAAGCAGCCAGCAATGTCTTGCACAGCAATATTCCAGCTCCTGAGGGCAACGGCTTGACAGCCAGCAGCACAGCACAGAATCATAGAATGGCTTGGGTTGGAAAGAACCACAGTGGTCATCTAGTTTCAACCTCCTGCTATGTGCAGGGTCACCAACCACCAGCCCAGGCTGCCCAGAGCCACATCCAGCCTGGCCTTGAATGCCTCCAGGGATGGGGCATCCACAGCCTCCTTGGGCAACCTGTTCCAGTGCTTCACCACCCTCTGAGTGAAGAACTTCCTCCTACTATCTAACCTAAACCTCCCCTGTCTCAGTTTAAAACCATTTCCCCTTCTCCTATGACTGCCCACCCTTGAAAACAACCTTTCCCCCTCCTGTTTATACGCTCTCTTCAAGTACCGGAAGGCCACAATGAGATCTCCCCAAGCTAAGATCCCTTTCTCTTCTCCAAGCTAAACAAGCCCAGTTCCCTCAACCTTTCCTCATAGGAGAGGTACTCCAGCCCTCTGATCATTTTAGTGGTGGCCCTCCTCTGGACCTGCTTCAAAAGCTCCACGTCCTTCCTGTACTGGAGGCCCCAGGCCTGGACGCAGTACTCCACAAGGGGCCTCACAAGAGCTGAGTAGAAGGGGACAATCACGTCCCTCTCCCTGCTGGCCACCCCTCTATTAATGCAGCCCAGAACACAGTTGGCCTTCTGGGCTGCGAGCACACACTGCTGGCTCATGTCCAGCTTCTCATCTACCAGGATGCCCAGGCTGTGCCAGGCTGTGTTCAGCAGGCCACAAGGTTAGTATTGCAGATATTGCCTTACTGAAGTAGGAGAATATACTTGATGGTTGTTTATTATTGTTTTGAGTGCCTCCAATTTAAAAGTCAGCACCATAGATTCTGCTTCTTGATGCATACAGCCTCATTTTTGCCTCACCACATTTATATTCACCAACTTCCAGAGCAAAATCTGATCTAACACAGAAAGTACAATAACAAGAATGCATACTTTGGTACAGGTTATTTTACATAATTCTTGTTAAACTAAATCAATCTGTTACAAGATCGATTCACTTTTCCAAGGTTACAGAGTTCTTGCATAAAATGGAAAACTGTAGCTTATTCCCCAAGCCTTTTTTATTAACACACCTTCCATATATTCCCTTCTATTTGATCAAATAATTTTTTGAGTGTACAGAGAAGTGTTGCTTTGCAATACTATACAGTCATTTCAGAGATTCCTTTTGCTGTACTCAGCCCACTTACCTACAGCAACCTTAACAGATTAGACTAGAAGTACTTGGTAATGTATAGTCACTTGTATTCTGCTCATTTCTCAATCTGCCAATATCTTAGTGCAAATTTTCATTTCGCTATTTACAGCTCAATACAACTAATAGTTGCGGCACTTTCTCTTCCCTCCACATGTTGCAATTCTTCCCACATCCTTCCCAGGGGAAGCATTGTGTCCTCCTGGCTTGATCACATTAAATGCCTATTACTACAGGAGTAAAAACTCTCTTTAAAGCCTATGTAAAACTCAACCTTTAAATCACCACAGACTGCTGCCTCACACATCTTAGACTTTTAAAGGTGTATCCACTCCTTTCTTTAAAACCCAGCTCTCCAAAGCAGGATTTTGTTAAATGCGGTTCATCTTGGATTCTGGACTTCTAAAGGGAGGAAGCTTTCTGACAAGGATACCTCTTACTTCTTTGTTAGTCCTTGCCAGCATTCATTTCATTTTTTATGTGGCTTTTACCATTCTTTCCTAAGTATTCCAAAACTTGCTCCTTAGTTCCTGTTCTTTAAATTGATCACACAAGGAGCTTCCTCCAGTCTCTATGCATACCAGGTGGCTGAATGCAAACTGCTCCCCAAATCAGATCCACTAGCGAGCGTTCAGACCATTTGATCATTGCTATGGATGCAGAGGTAAGCTGGTATAGCCAGACACTGAAACCATCTAGCAAACCCATTATAAAGACAAACAGAATATATTAAGCCAATAATATAGCCACACCCCTCTCCCACTCAAAGATCAGTTCCCATGCTTTTTCTTGTAATGGCACAACAGCAGGTATACCACTCTATCATTTGTAAAGTTCACTGGACAACAGAGCCTTTAGAAAGAGCATTTGAAATTAATTTTCCTAGGTTCTCCCATTCTAGCAATATTATTTTATTCTTCCCCATTTTCAAAGTATTCTCTCAGTGCAGACATTGCAAATAGTTATAAATTGTTGAACATACAGTAATAAGGATTTTATTTTAAAACTAATTGCACTCTTTATAGCAGACATTAAATATCTAGCTTACTTCTAGGCTTCAATGTACTTGATTTCATTTTTTTTTCCCCAAAGCATTTCCTATTATATATTACAGCCCTAAAATTGCCTACAAAAGTCACAATTAGCCAGAACTTATTTCCTCATCAGCATTTCCTGACTGTGTAATCACTTCTCTTTGTCACCCTTTTGAAACCCCAAATCTTTCTTACTGCAGAAAAGGTATAAAAAATTTAATTCCCTGTGTCCTCTCCTGGAGAAGGGTTGTTAAGCCCTCCTCAGGGGAGCAGTGGAAGGTTCTTGACAGGCAATGTGGGCAAAGCTGTGGCCCTGTAATACATTCGTCAAAGGCTGCCATCCTGGCTCACTTCTGTGCTACAACTTTTTCCCTAGGTTTTTCTTTCAGCCTCAGGACATGCTTTTTTTATATATATCTATTTCCAGGAGCTTAAATACACTTCTATTATTTTCAGTGATGTTCCATTTCTTACTCTTTTCTTCATATTATTTTTAACTGCTAATCAAATCCTCTTGAATACTCACATTTTGACGTATTTGCTGTCTTGCCCCACCCTTTAATTTCATCTTCATGTTGGCCACGAGAGTTTGCTCTCTGATATCACGAAGGTGTACTTCCAGTTTTACACAGGACTCAGGTTGTATTTCTAGACTGTTCTAGAACCGCAATCACTCCTTCAGGGATTTAACCTCTTCGTTTTTATGATGTGTTTTTGATATGTAAAAAGGTATTTGAAAGAAAAACCCTGTACTTTGTACTCACTGTTCTAAAGCAGGCCTCAGTACAGCTTACTTCTTCCTTTTCCCTTAAAGTCGCCAGTGATGGATACTGAAAAACAGCTGCTTCACCTCCTCCTCCCCAGAAAGCCTACAGCCTTCTTCAGAATCTTATCTCTTTTAAAGAGCACCATTTCCATATTATGAATTTATTGTGAGGGCACAGAATGCTTTCTGGGCACCATCTACAGTGATCACTGGATTTGTTTCCATTTGCATGAAGAAGTTAATTTCTTGCCTAACGTTTAAAGGAACCCCCTTCCTTACAATTCCCGTGAACTTCCTCTCCTCACTCTCTTACTTTTTTTCATTATTTTTCCTCTACAATTCACTGCTGGTTTTATTCTTCACCAAATCTTGATTTATTTTGCAGCTTTGTTCCTCACTGTGAGATTTTCCACTCTTCTCGCTCTTTTAGGCCAGTGACTTTGCTCATTAAATACTTCCATCAGATTTAACCATACAAATCCTTGCTTCTGTGGAAGATGTTAGAGGTCTGCTTTTTTGATACGTGGATAGTGCTAACTCAAAGTCATCAATTCCAGTAATGGGACTTACTTCTGTTATTTTCTGTTTTCTTTCACCCTGCAGCAGCCGTGTCTGATAGCACAGGCACTGCGCGCAATGCTGTGTGAAGACCTGTGGTATTTTTTGGTCAGGGGGTGAGAGGACAGATAGGATATTTTTTTCAGTACAGTCCCCTGAATAGAAGACAGGGAGCAATGATATCTGCAAATCATCCCACCTCCATAAAGCTCCTGCCTGAGCAGTGATGCGCTTCCACAACACTTGGTGGTCCCCTAACATCTGAAATGCATTCATGAATTGAAAATTACTTCAGCTGAAGTCAGTGGCAGGATTCAGTCACTGAGGAAGTGTAAAAATACATAATTTTAGGTGTTTTGTTTTGGGATGGCATGAACAGCAATTGTAGAAGGACAACATGCAGAAGCAGTGACAAGCTAAATTTGATTTCTGCACAGAACAATTTGTATCGCATACCTTTCTTCTTCACAGCTATTCCACACCCCTAACAGCTATGATTCCACTAAAGTGAAGGAACACTTAAATGGCAATTCTCTGCTTGAAGGACACACAACAGGGACAGGGTGCAGTCTTTTGCTCTCTGCATATCTCAGGCTGGATGTGGATTCTGCACAGCTCCTCACTCTGATGAATTAGACAACTCTGACTCCACATCACCTACACATAGAATCAGTATTCTTTTATTAAAAAAAAAAAAAAGAGAGATGTTTACTATCATTGCTCATTGGGCATCTTCTAACTTAAGTTTCTCATTTTAAAATAGTATATCCAAAACTTTCCTCTGAAACTTCTTGCACAGTCCTCACTGGGGCAGCTGAGGTTGCTTTTAGTTTTGTCAACACAAAATACATCACATCTCTAACTGAAAGGGGAGGCACATATTCATTTACTTTAGAGTAGCATATGATCTAGTAATGGGACTTCTGGCATGGGTTGTGAGATACAGAAGTCCCAAGCTCGTGCTACCTCTGATTTACATCAGGACAATACTTGTCAAGTGTATTGTATAATGGTCTGTGCCATATGATCATGACACCACGTTCACATTTCTAACTACAGCCTGAGAGATGGTGAAAAGACCACAAGAAGCAAAGATGCAGAAAGAAGCAATCAGAGATCAGGCTTTCCTGCTGAAACTGTTTCACTTAATGCAAGTTACTAAATATCCAGTAGGCCAGAAGAAAGACTTCAAGGTTAAAAAAAAAATAAAAATCCAGAAGCTTTTGGCTTGTATGGAACTGGAAATATTTTGAAATCTCACAATCTTAAAACTGAAGATTATTTCCTGTTCTCTCACCCTCCCCTGCCCTCCAAGTGAAATGGAAAGATGAACGTCTGGGCTAGCATTCAGAATGCCTGGATTCCATTCCTGCCTCTCCCACAGGTTTCCTCTGTAAATTTTTATTCTCCTACTTTCTTCCAGTTATTAAAAAGGGAATATTCCCTTCCTCCTACTAGATATCCAATTGTATCCTTTGCCTGCATAGTTCTGTGTTTCTGTTTTGCCGTATTCCTTGAAGTGTTCTGAATTTGGACAAATATTCCATCCTTTCTTAGAACTAAGTTGTGTCATCCTCAAGAATTTCATACAGTACTAAGAAATCTATCATGCTCAAGTCATATTTCAAACTTCACATTGAAACAGAAGCATTGCATGAGATCTTAAATCCAGTTGATTCATCAGCTAGCCTTATTTGAAAGGATTAAGGTCTTTTCAATGATCTCAATTATTTCACATTTTAAAAAGCAGGAAAATTGGATTGTGTGAAAAATATTCACTTCTCAAAGCCACTGTGGCTCAATGATCACAGATGAATCAGAGTAGCCAAGCAAACAATATTACTGAAACCCTGATTCAAAAAGACAGTAAGCCTGTGTTTCAGTACATTTGGGGATGAAGAACATGATAACAAGCCTTCTCACGTGAGAACATTCTCTGGAAACAAATAGGCGTGTAGCACTACAAGCATGTAGTAGCCTGATGTGAAAATGTGCTGAAGAGAGTATAATGTTGACCTTAAACTTGCGTACAATACCGCTTTATCTGATGTCATCTAATGACAGCTCCTGATTGTGGTATAGCTGCGGGCTAGGTTTGAACTTGATTCCTCCCTAAACTGGTAGATCTGGCATGTCATCCAGGACCACTTCAAACAGCCTTCCTGGCCCAGATGTAGGTTCCCACCCCTGCATTTACACTGGATCCTGTAGTCACACAGCTGCAAATGGAATTGGCTTGGCTTGCTGATCTGACAAATATCCATTCACCACAGGGAAAAAAGAGAAAGAAAAAAAAAAGAAAAAGAAAAAAAGGAGAAAGAAAGATAAAGATTTGTTTTCACTCAGATGAGAAACTGAACCATTTTGCCTTATGGCCACACAGTCATTAGACTAAGAGGAAGGAAGAGTGTGGGAAGTTACAGCTGTGGGTAATGGATGGGGACTGCTCATATTCTTAGCAGCCTGCAGTCACACTGTATTAGGTGTCATGTGAAACTGCACCCTTGGTTGCTACGAGAGATCCTTGCTAGCTTTCTCTGAAATAGCACACTGGCTAAACCACTCAGCAATACTAATGTACATCACACAAGGGTGCTATTACAGGGAAACTCTGCCATTCAGACTTCACTAGGCTGAGCAACTGGGTTAGCAAAATGTTAACTGCTGCTTCGTCTGCTGCTGCTGCTTTTTGCTCTGCCACCACAATATTTTCTGTGTTTGGGTCATACTATTCTCTTTGAAATACATCTGAAAGAAACCTACTTACACTAACAATGACCACATTACAGCGTAATGAATTTTCACTGAATCTGAATGATGATATTGACCCCAAATGTCCCAGTTGGTGAGGCTTCACGATTGCTGTTACAGAAATATTACACATACATTGACAGGCATACATCGACAGGCACTGGAAATTAGATATGAGAGCACATGATAACCATACATGCTGCTGGATGGTTTTTTAGGATATATTTTTATTTAGGATATATTTTTTCACAGTCAATTAAGACATGCATGATCTCAGGCCTGTTACAGTTGGTGTTACAGCTGCTAAGATTAACATGGTGAAAATAGAAAAGAAACAAACAGGGAAGGAATACTCACCTGAATCTGAAGATCTAGGCTTGCAGAAAAAAACTCCACAGAGGAAGGGTTTTCACTTGGGAGGGAAAAAAAGATCAACAAACAAACAAAATCTTCCCCAAGAGGGGGAGGGGGGGGGGAATCAGCCCTTAAATGCTTAAATGGGGTCTAGGAGGAGGTGCAGCCAGGCACGCAGGTGAATTGCCTTCCTGTGCTCCCACAGCTGACTCTGTCCTTTCCTCAGGTGATCAATCAGTGGTTCAGGCCTTGATTCAATAGTTCCCGTACACAGGCCACAAATGACTTTAATAGACAAACGATTCCTCTGTTATTTTGGGGATTTATTTGACTACTCTAAGTCAACATTTAAATATTTTCTTCCCAGATGCCCATTTGTTCTATGTTCTTCAAATCAAATTGGCAAGTGATTAGTCTTTAATAAAGGATATGACTTTGCAGATGCAAAATGGAATATAAAACACACTGCAATGCAGCAGTATTTTAACATTGAGATCAGCATGAAAACAGAATGCAAAGTCATTTTGTCTATTTAAATTGATGCGTACGTCAGTTTATGTGAAGTGTCCAAATGAAGAAGCATTTAAACTCACATTGCTAAGTTAATTATAGCAGGTAACTTTAGTGACCACAGTGGTTCAGATTGCAAGATAGTTTCCATGTTCTGACGTTACAGAAAGGTGTTCACAGCTTTCTAAAAACACTTATTTCTTGAAGTGAAACTTGTTATTCTTAATTTCTGCCTGATGGTGATCTATTTTTGTAGAGAATATCTATGAAAGTGTTCCAAGTGTCAAAAAAAGGAAGCTACAGTAAAAAATATAAGTACTTGTGAGATATTTCACTCAACGCTTCTGAACAGAGTGTTTCTTGAAACGTACAGAACCTACAACCTCATCCAAAGGCCGGGAGAATCAAGGGAAATACCCGCAATAACTGCAGCGGGCTTTAGTTCAGGAATGCTGTACTTAACAAAGACAGTTATCCTTGTTTGTTTTAAAAATAATACTTGGTTTCAAACCAGACATGACAGCCTAAAAATCTCTTGTTGCAAAGGTAGCATGGAAAACTACAGTGGATTGACTGTTTGCTAAACCTGGGTATGTGGTTTGCAAAAGGCATGTAATAATGTTAGCTACATCTAGCTAGGTAGTATAAAATATTTATATTTACATCAGTATCGTTTATTTTTACAAAGGAAGAGAATAAACTACAGTGGGATACATTTTTTCATATATTGCAGACCCAATCAGGGTATCTATATTGAAAAAGAAAACACGCCAAATGGTCTTTCCCAAACCCCACATCTTAAACTCATCTCGTGCTGGTACCAAGCTTACATGCAGAAATCAGAAGCAAGGAACATCTGAAAGTCCTTACTGACAATGAATTAATGCTTCCTTCTTTGAAGTTATGTGGCACTCTTTCAGCACATGTAGGACAGGACTAATACCTACTACTTTTGAAATAATCTATTCCTTTAGCCCATATGTAAACCAGAAATATAACAGTCAGTAGCTGAATAGCTATTAAGCATTTGAACTTCCTGGAAGACTGAAAACACCAGACCAGCTAGTTCTTCAACCTGAAGAATCTCTGGATAAATCATTTTCTTTTTAAGAATATCTAGCTTTAAGGAGAAAAACAAAATCTACATGTCCTTCTCCCCCACACAAATAGTTAGACTATTATTAAATCCTCAATTAAATTTGCATAGTTGCAACCACAGACAGTTTCAGGAAACGCTGAATGTCAGTGACAGGAGCCTCACTCAAGGTGGCCATCCTTAAGACAGAGCAGAGCATCCAAGGGGAAGAACAAGAGACAAGACTCCACGCCACAGAAATTTCTCTGCAAACTCGGAGCAGCCACTTCAGAAGGATTCTGCTCAACTATTTGCAACCCCTTGAAAATTTCAGTATCTAGTCTACAAAAGTCAGTCAGGTTCTTCGTCAACGTCAAGGAAGGAAGCCCATCCCATCTGCAATGTTCATACCACCTGACACAGAATGTCTGCCTAAGCTATGTGAAGTGTGGTGCAAGCTTGGATGATGATCTTACAGCAAATTTTCAGATGCAATATGAACACTCCTTCTTCTCCTCCTAAGTCTTCCTGTTTCTTAGTTTTTCAACTGTGAGGTATTACCTGACTACAAGGATAATAGCATCTTTTTACTACAGAGGATTGATTTAAAGATTAATACATGTAAAGATGGAAATAAGAAATAGGAAATCTGAAGAAGAGAGACAAACTCCAGTATCCTGATAAAGACTTCTCCACATGTCATTATATAGCTCCACTTAAGTGAGCAGGAACAACTGCTTATGCAGTCTAGTGTAAGTATCTGTCTGCAGGATCGGGTCACGTCACCAGCTATTTTCTTTCTCTCGCTCAGGTTAAATGTCTCCCTCACTACTGTGGTTAATTCTACTCCAGAATACATACAGCTACTGTACCATGAACACCGTATATGCTGACAGGGGAGACACTACTTTTTGCATGTATCAATTGAATTATTTCAGCCAGAATGCTGTAAAAGTCTTTCCATTTAACAACTTTATGTAACTGAAGCACACAGTTCAAATTAAAGGAGACTTAAAATACACATTTACTATTTGGCAAATAAACCATCTGAAACACACGGAGGTCAGTCTTTTAAAGTAAATTATTGGATTATTTCTAAAAGTAGATATTCAAGACAACGTACTTTGTTCAATATGTTTGCTCCTTAGAATGTTTACCTTCACATTTCAATGTTTAGGAAGCATGTATAATTGAAAAGTTTGCATGTAAATTGTGGTGAAGAAGAACATCTTGGGACATTAGTGCCATATTAATGAACCTCCAGAGCATCATTTCTAACATATAAATCCATTCTCTTTCAACTTATGTTCAAATATGTTGATGCTTTCAAACTTTCACAACAAGTTTTCTGCCTTGGAAAGTATTCCTGATTTTTTTGTTGTTGTTGCATTTTGTATAGCCTGACATCTGTTTGAAATACTTCAGGAAAGTGACTGCAAGTGTTCAAAAATAAACAAATGTACAGCGAGATTACCCAAGGTACCCCATTTTATCCTTTTTTACTACAGTTGTACTCAAATCTTTTGTATTTAAGAGTCTAAGTCAGAATTTCTAGCTAGAGGTCGTTAAGTTAATGCCTCAGCTTTACAGAATTATCAAGGTTGGAAAAGATCTAAAAGATCATCCAGTCCAACCATCACCAATACTCCCCAGCTAAATCATATCCCTCAACACAACATCCAAACGTCTCTTGAACACCTCCATGTTTGGTGACTCCACCACCTCCTTGCTTTAGTTAGCAGCTAAATAAAATCTGTGATTTTCAGACACCAAATCAATAGAAACTCCAGATACTTAATATCATAAGTCTGCAAATCAGCCTTGCGCGTATAGATGGCTGAAGATAATAATCAATTTTCAGAAGAGCTAAATGATCTCAATTAGAAATAAAAATAGTTACCAGCTCTGGAAAGTAAGTGCTGTTGTTATAAAGTATTGATCTGTGCCTTTATAATTGCCATCCTTTAAGTTTTTATTTTAGGATAAAAACAAACAAAAACACACCAAAACAAAACAGCAAAACACCTACTTTCTATAGCAGAACAGCTCCAGCTAGCATGCATAGGGCATTTCTACTCTTCTGCAGATTGATTCAAAGCAAAGTAACTTTGCTGAAGCTAAAAGAATGACTACCACATATTTGCAGAAAAGAATCCCCAAATTTCATCAGTCATACATGCCATTTAACTTTCAATTCAAATGTAAATACATAGATGTAGAAAAAGGATTGTTGCAAATCTTATGAAACTCAAGATGAAGAGATTGCTTCAGAGAAAGCTTCAGCTGCCATAAGAGATGTGGAGCTTTTCTGCTACAGCATCTCCACAAATAATTCTCACCATAAAGAGGCAACTTGGCTTTACAGGCACTGAGTACTTCCATGTTATTAGAAAAAGTTTGTACAGGAAACAGAACTAAAGAAATTTTGTCTCCCATTAAAAAGGGTAGCAACAGGAAGGTTCCACCTAAAAGATGATTAATTTAGAAGAATGCTTTTCACTGTCTGGAGCATCAGAAGCAAATTTAAAAACAATTTAAAATAAATCATTAATCATATAGCGCACAGTGGTGTCTCCAATTGCACTGCAAAGCAGAAACGCAGTATGTTTTGATGAGAAGTGAGATGGTGCCACCATGTACAGGACTCCGAACATTTTGTTTCTTAGAGAAAAGCATTCCATGCAGACAAGTGAACACGTGAAAATCTGACAATCAGTTGGTTTTACTACTGACAATCCTATACACCACAAATACCATTTATCTGCCTTTTTCAGAAATTTCTGCCTTATCATCTAAAGTAAAATGTAGAATTTCTTAACTACCAAATAGAATCTCTGCCTGTATTTAAAATGGGTAAACTAAGTTCTTGAAAGTATTAAAAATAATGATTCAACATGGAGATCTGGGGTTTCTTTTATATATAGAAGCATAAGATCATAGAATGGCCTGGGTTGAAAAGGACCACAAAGATGATCTAATTTAAACCCCCCTGCTGTGTGCAGCGTCTCCAACCAGCAGCCCAGGCTGCCCAGAGCCACATCCAGCCTGGCCTTGAATGCCTCCAGGGATGGGGCATCCACAGCCTCCTTGGCAACCTGTTCCAGTGCTTCACCACCCTCTGTGTGAAAACTTCCTCCTACTATGTAACCTAAACCTCCCCTGTCTCAGTTTAAAACCATTTCCCCTTGCCTTATCACTGTCCACCCTTGAAAACAACCTTTCCCCCTCCTGTTTCTATGCTCCCTTCAAGAACTGGAAGGCCATAATGAGGTCTCCCCAGAGCCTTCTCTCCTCCAAGCTAAACAAGCCTCATAGGAGAGGTACTCCTATGAGGATCTCTTGTCTTTCAAATATCTACAAAGGATTTTATTTCAACATACAGGTTATTTCAGTGAAATAATGGTCCATTCCAACATTAAACGTTAACCATTTCTAATCTGAGGAATACAGTATTCACTGACTTCTCATTCCCATGCATGGGATTCTTAGACATTGTTTCCCTTCTTACTTATCGAGCATTATGTTCAAAATAGAATAGCAGTATGTGAGCTATGCTGCAGTGCAATGGCCAGCATAAAAGTGTTGCTGAGCTTTGTATTGTGCTTATGTGAAATAATAAACTTCCTGGAAATGTTAATAGATCAAACAGGTAGGCACTGAGAAAGACAAATCTTAGATTCCAACAGCCATTTTTTAAAAAGTGTGACTGATGCACAGTTCAAGAAATTTCAGTAACTGACAGTGGAAATCTAGTGAATATAATGAAATGCTTGTCTCTCTTCCTGTTCTTAAAAGCTTTTAAAATCCTAATCTAGTGACCAGTTAAGTCAATGCGAATCTTTGCTTAAAAATATTTGGGATTCAGACCCAACATCCTGTTTGCCTGCTCCCTCTGAGAAACATTCAACAGGGACTTTTCTATTTTTTTAGTCTGGATTCCCTTCCCATTCCTAACCTAAACCATGGTGTCTTCAGAAATCTTCAGTCCCAGATTAGTTCTCACAGTTGTCTTTTACATAGGACACTATGACTAGTGGATGTAATAGAGATTCAGCTTCTTTAATAATGTCTATACAAAGTAATAACATAAAAGGGTTCCACAATTATCAAATGAAACCAGGCCTTTCATTAAAAGAACTATTTATAGAAACATCACAGCTGTATTTATCTCATATAGTATTTTTCATCCATGTGCATAAAACTAACTTTACAGTGCCTCTCTGAGGTTATTCCCCATGCAAACTATACATCCCCTTGGAGTTCTGCTCTGGTTCTGACATGTCTGAGCTGTTGCAGGCAGCAGTGGTTTGTGATTCTTTATGGATGCATATCTGAGGATTTTGCTTTATAGCAATATATGCTTAAAACATTACATAATTTGAACTCATTTAAATCAAGATGGCATAGAATTCATGGGTTACAACATTTGATCTATTGCCATCTTAATGTCATTTCATTTTTTTACAGATTTAAATTTGGCATCCAGATCATAAATTCCTCAGGACAGACGTGCTTTTTTCCTAGAGAAATACACTGCCTAGTCAGTACATTACACAAATGCTTCTATAACACAGAATTAATCGATCCAATCAGTGACAAAAGAAGACTGACACACACTGCATCACTGACTACTTAGAAAACATACAAGTCAGTCACAGAATCATAGTCACACTGTTTGAGAGGTGTTACAAGATAATTTTTTCATCGTTTACATGTATTTTTAAGAAACTATTATGTTCCTTGTGCATGTTTGTTAACCGCTGCCAATCACTATGATATTGCTTAGCCTTGTATGCTCTTTCTCCACGGTTAGTTATTTTGCTAATACCTTGACAAACAAACAAGAGATCACTTTCACACAAGTATACATTTTTTTCAATGGAATGAAGAGCATGGCAGTAGAGATATTTCACTGTTTTTTATCTAGTAGCATATATTATTAAAGCATCAACTCATATCTGTCACATGAAGTCATATTTCTTTACCATAAATTAAGTAACTTCAAGTAGTGTTACATGCCATGGCTTTCAAGGCAAGATTTGTCAAGACATCTTTGATAACTCACTTAGCAAAGGAGTTATACTGTTACATTCCTGATAGTCTGGGGACAAGGGAATAAACCAAACACCTCTGTTTTAAACCACACTTGCATCCCAAGTAAAGCTTAAACCCTCTTTGGGCAGCTTGGGGCTCAATCAAGACAGCTTTGAAAAAACAGAGGAAGCATGCTGAGTATTGAAATGTAAATATCCATTCTGTACATAGGGGTTCTGAAGGAAAGCAGGATACTGAGCGTAGTTATTCAGCCATCATTACCCAGAATTCTCCCTCTGCTGTTTCTCAGAAATTCTTTTCAGGTTTTTGAGCTCTGGAAGAAACAGCTTGGGCAGTGCTTTGGAATAGTCAAAGTTCTTTTCCAGGCACAGTTTGGCACAGTTTGGCACAAGATTGGTTTGAAAGCTTGATTCAAGAACAGACAAGTCAGTGCCTTCATTAAGGGTTTTCCAATTTTCCCATAAAAGTTGCACCAATTTCAGGACTGGGCTTCGTGTGAGAGGTGACAGGGCTGTAGGCCCACTCCCTCCTCCTTTCCACAATCTAACATGCTAAGCTCTGTTTGTGCAGAGGTTTTCAATCAGTTTGATGTTCAGGTTCAGGTAATACATTTGGAGATGAAGGATGGGTATGTAACAGCTAAGCATTCAATTCTGCTGATAACTGGAAGAAAAAAAATCAATCTACACAAGATACTCTATTTTATTTTCAAAGAATCCATTTTACACGACAACAGCAACAGAAAGAGTGGAACTCTGACAACCACTTATTTTCTTACGGTACTTTTGAAAACAAAAAAGTTAACAAAAACCCCAAATTTAATTATGAATTAGCCCAAAAAGACTTTCAAAGCATTATTTAATTTAGACAAAAAATAAAAGATTCCCTTAGGGCACACAGTATTTTGTTTCAGAATTAAACACTCCAAAATAAATAAATAAATAGATAGATAGATAGATAAATAAATAAATAAATAGAATCAACCGAACCAAACAATATTAAAAAAATAAATTAAATGAACAGATTTACAAGAGAAAAAATAGTAGAACAATGTTTTATTTTAAGTATGCTGAAATAAAACATTTTGCCTTACTTCAACGAACAGTTTGGCAAGTTCATAAGACGTGTTGGTGTTCCTTCTGCTGTCTTAGTTAACTGAAGTAATCATAGCTGCAATAGTCAATGAGACAGGTTTTAAAGGGATGTAGTTTACAATATTAAAATTGCTCTGGCAAAAGTTGATAGAATAATATTCCAGTTATTATGTGCATTAGCAAAACCAAGCCATTCTTATTTCTTCACAAAGTGTTTAAGAAAGATAAAAATCATTGAAATAAAAAGAGTTCCTCAACAAATCCTACAAATCTTAACCGGACACTTGAACAGAGGAAATCACAGCCACCTCAACCATTATAAAATCCAGATGAGTTCAAACCAAACTGTTTCAGTATCACTGACATAGTTTATCTTGCTGTTTCTGAATGTGGCTTGTTCCTTTCTTTGAAAATGATGGCCAATTATATTTCTCAGTAAATTCTATGTAAATGCTTTCCTTCCATACAGATCTACCACTTCCATATATTCAGAAGCCATTTAATGGCTTTAATGGCAAGAAAGTTCCTACTGCTACTAGCAGTTAAGCTTCCACACATGATACAGATAACAGAACTTAATTCCTTCTTAACTGAACCAAATTCCTTCTTTTGAATAATGAACGTAATTTTTTAATGAACCAGCAGAGGTAAGAGACAATCCTGTTTGACCTTCAGATCCCAGTAGGGACAGCACTACAAGCCATCTGTCTACTTTTAAAGTAAAGACAGTTTACCTTCTGGTGCTGTTCTCTGACGTAGAATCTGTACCATTATGGGGTAAGAGCAAAGAGGCAATGGTACAGCAAACAACCCCCTTGGAAAAAGACATGATCTGCGCTGCAACTATGCATCTTTACACTATTTGATCCAGTGGCCAGAACTCAGCTGAGTGAACTGCCAAAGCGAAGAAAGGGACCCTGCAGAGAGCATGAAAGAAAACAAAACTCTGACGAATGTGGACAGAGTGAATTTTCAAAAAGTACGTAGGGAAAATATCTAAGTAACTTTTAAAGAAAGAAAGAATTTCTTATAAAAGATTTTTTTTTAGCTGTTGTTTGAAACTCTGATAACCAAATAATAATCGAACAAATATGGAGTAAAATTTGTCATGATTGATTTTTACCAGTCTTGACTATATTGTAAAGAATTAATGCGATTCCTGGAGATTTTTGAAGAGGTGATGGTAGACAGGTAATTTCACACTGGTTGAGGGTATACATGCACATCATAAGCATGTTGAAAAGACAAATCTTAAAACAGCTGAGGAAAAAGAACTATCAAACTTGTTATTTAAAACAGAAAAAATAATAACATTATAACTCTGTGGAAATAACATATAGTGGAAATATACAGCGGAAAATAATATTCTGTGGAAATAATATTCAGTGGAAATAATATAGAGTGACTTATGAAGAAGAGGTTAACTCAGTTCTGTGCTTTAATGTTCAAAAGAATTAAATCCTCAGCTTTGAGTAACATTCACAGTAAATTAAACGGGCAGTTATGCAATGTCTGGAGTACATAAAAACCACTCCATGATTGCCATAGCCAGCCAAACCCAGTCCCTGAGCAGGCAAAACTCCCAACCAGGATCAAGGGTTTTACATGGTGTTTAGTTTCTTTGACCTGATTTATTTTACTGCTCTTACTTCAGAAGGAAAGTCAGTTTTGTTGCTGTGAAAGCCAGCGCAGATATTTGTGCCAAAATTATTCCTGATGTAAGTCCAGCACTGTGACACTAAAGATGGATGTGGCCCAGAGTGTCTGATGACATCAATATCCCTCCCTGAACAAGACACCAGTGTGAATTCACCTCAGCTCATCAGCTTTACTGCAGCTGCAGATCTGGCTGAGGGGACTGAGGGGCTACAGATGACTCGGGTGCTGTGCACGAATACCCTGAGCTTCCTGCTGCTGGGCCAAAAGTCCTTTTTGTAACTTTACTGTTGTTACAAATTGTTCATTTCTTTATGATAAAATTCTTCGCAAATGTGACAAAACCTCTCCTACCAGCCAGTCTCCCTTAGATCTCTGCAGCTGCAGGCACTGTCAATGAAACCCTTCTGCTGACAGCATTTCAAGCTAGCAGGAACTGTCAGTTCACAAACACCACCTCAACATTTCCTTCGTAATGACTGCTGCCCTGTCTCTTGCATGAATCATCATGGTAGAAACAGGGCTATCAAATGCTATTTTAAGGGTTGGATTCTGCTCTCTCATCCCAGTTCACAAGATGGAGATGGTGCAGCACCATAATAACAAAGAGTGGAATTTAGAGCTCGTGTTAAAATTGCTGTCTGGCCAGGGATGCTTGTCTACTGCATTTCAAATGTTCGTTGTCTGAGCACGCATCCCAGCTGAACAGCTCCACACACACATAGATGAGCAATAATGACTTCTCATTTAATGTCTTTTTCCTCCCCAAGACAGTTATTAATGGTAAAAAGGGTTGTAGATTTACTGCCGGTTTGATGCACGAATTACAGGAGAGAGTCTGGATGTTCTAATGGCAACAGTGCCATACCTTGCAAGAAAGCTCAGGCAGCTGTATTGTGTGACGCATTTGTAATAGTAGCCAGGGGTTGCTGCTGAGCACAGGAAATGCTCATCTATGTTCCTAAGAAATGAAAGTAAAAGGGCATTGACAAATTATTTACAGGTGAAGAGAGCTGGGGCTGTTCAGCCTGGAGAAAAGAAGCTCTGGGGAGACCTGAGAGAGCCTGTCAGTATCTCAAGGGTGTCCATAAGAAAGAAGGGAACAGGCACTTCAGCAGGATAGGAGAAGGGGAAATGGCTCCAAACTAAAAGATGAGAGATTTAGACTGGATGTTACAAATAAGTTATTTTACAATAAGAGTAGTGAGGTAATGGAACAGATTGCCCAGAGAGGTGGTGAGAGCCTCATCCTTTAAGACATTCAAGGTCAGGCAGGACAGGGCTCTGAGCCACCTGATCTATCTGTAGGTGCCCCTGTTCATTGCAGAGGAGTTGGACTAGGTGACCTTTTAAGGTCCTTTCTAACTCAAATGATTCTATGATATCCCCAGAAGGAAACCTATGGCACAGATCCTCCATCCCCTGAAATAGGACTCAGTAAGGCAGAACAGGAAAACAAAGATGACTTCTGTTGTCTTTCTGCTTCCACTACAGTTTCAGCCACTGTATCTTGTGGCGAAGGAAAAGCATGGACTGCTCTGTGCTTGCTGCCTCAGAGCCACATGTAGGGTGTCATGGGTATACTGCAGCACTTTGCCACATACCTCCAACAACTTTTAAGGAGGCTGCAAGAGAGGTAACGATGTGACCTACACAACAGCCAAGGAAGCCCTGCTTCATGACTTTATGATAGCAGTCAATGGTCCGCACAGCCACAGATCCAAGCCAGTGTGTACTGTGATGCTGTTAGCGTGGGGAACAGCTGAAAGTCTCACTTCTAAATTGCAGTTGGACAGGGATACCAATTTAGTTCAGATATCCCATCAGTACTGATAAATTAAATCGCTAAAATCTAATCTGGTATTTAAATCATATTTTGATGGTACAGTTAGTAATTTAAGCTTCCTAGAGCAGTAAAGTATCCACGCTTTTTGTTTGACACTAGAGAATTTCCCAACTCTTGTTCACAATCAGTGTCAGATAAACAATCAATACGGCTACGTTTGCATTCCCAATTCCACAGCCCTGTTATCTATTCAATCCCTGCCCAATCTTAGCATGTAAAATGCAGTGATTAAGCTAGTTTCTTTTACCTCCAAGCAAGACTAGGTACCCACAACTCTTCAGCTTCACACCCAGTCTACATTTGCTTCATGTTCCCGACCCTCAAGTGAAATTATTTGGCTACAAAGACATTCATTTCATTTACATTCCCCATGTGTGACTTTCTTGATAAGTAATATTTCTGTGATATTCCTCCAAATTTTGGGACGATGAGGAGAGAGAACTTGCTTCGGGCAATAATGATAGAGCATAAAAAGCACACTGATGTTTTATGTCTATGTTCAAATTAGTATGTTTTGTTTTTAGATCATACAGACCATAGGAAGTGTTTGTTCTTCCTTTCTCTCTAAATACTTTTCAGAAAATGTTACATGAATCCCCAGCATTAGTCAGAAAATAAACAGAAAATTGAGAATTACCATAAAGGGAATAAAGAATACAACAGAAAATAGTTTAAGCCAATACATGAATCCATGGTGAACTCTGAGCCTGAATACTGAGTGCACTTCTGGTCATTCCAACTCATAAATATTACAGTAGAACTAGAAAAGGAACAGAAAATTATCAAAATAATGGAAGGCTTTTCTCAGAGTCTAAGGCCATTCAGTACAAAGAAAACACAACCCAAGTAACTATGAGATATCTAAAGAATCTGTGGCAAGCAGAACAACTACTTGCTGTTTGTAAGAAAAGAAGGAATCAAGAGGCCTCCAGTGGAAATTATCAAGCCTCAGGATTAAAAAGTCACAAAAGGAAGTGTTTTTCCACATACTGCAGAATGAAGCAGTGGAACTCATTGACACAGGATGTTGTGAATGTCAAAAGGGAAAATGGATCAAAAAGAAGTAGTTTAATTTATGGGAAAAAAAAGGTCTCCTGAGCCCTGTTAAATATGACAGCTTGGATGTAAACCACAAATCTAAAAATCCCTCACCACCTATTGCTAGAAGATGGAAAGGTATACCATAGGAAAACCATACTTGCCTGTTTTTATTACGTTTCCCTAAACATCAATTACTGGTTACTATAGGAGGCAGAAAGTTTGCCTTCCAGTCTCACCCAGTAGAACCATCTTTGTGATTTTTGTGTCTCCCAGTAAAACTGAAAGATGTAGCAGAAGTTTCCTATCCCCTTCACTAAACCTCCCAAAGGAAGGAATGGAAACAGAATACTTCTGACCAGATTCCTTGTTCTGAAATGCCTGCAAACACTGAATCACTACATGCATATGATGAATCCCAGAATATATAGGTCACTCTCTCAGCTTTGCCCTTGGCCTCCTGCTTGCCTTGCTCAGTGATTGTCTTGAAGCTTAGTACATTCTGTGCAACAGAGATTTACAAAGTAAAACACCCATGTTACCAAGAAAATACCATTTTTCCTATCATGGCTGTTAGTATCTTGGGGAAGACAGGCAGAGGAGACTAATCCAGTGATTAGGGTAATAGCCTATCCACAGACTTTTTTTGTGACTTAGAATTCACCCTTTCTGTGCCTCCATTCTCTGCCTAGAAAATAATAACAATTTTTAAAAAAATATTTTTTATTTTTATCCCGCAAGGATTTTACGTAGCTAAATATGCCAGATGTCCCAGTAACATATATTCACGAAAAAGAACTTGAAATTACATTTCACAACTGCAAACAGAATTGAAGTTAAGTCCGGCTCTGATATTTCCCAATCATTTTTGCTCTCCTCAATTTAAAGCAGTCTTTCTAAAAATAAAAGGGAAAACTAGCATGGTTGACTAAGAGTACTTCTTTAGGAGCTACAGGGTGGATTTGCCCCACTTCATTTCAAATTGCTCGTACCAGATGGTTGCAATGTCAATGTAAGGACGAAGCCAATGCAGATTGTAGAAAATAGTAATGTTGTGGAAAAAGTGCTCCCTCTGGTTACTCTGCTCGAGAATTAATTGCCGACAGCAGACGAGAAGTAGGGCAGAGGGCAGTTGGGTTTACCTGCCTTGTTTCCACCACAGCAGACAGGACAAGGGTTGTTTGTCAAACACACATTTTTGCTTTCCCCCCAACTAGGACGTGTTCCTGACGCACGGCGTTCATTTTCTGAGGAGGTAGGGCATTTTCTGGATGTGGTAGGGAGTGGAAGAACGTGGTCCTGTACAGACTACAGTGGTCTTTTGCTTTACCTGCTACGTCAGCCATGTTGTTGAAAACAGAAACCCAAAATGACAGACGTGACTGAGGCAGCTGCCAGAGCCAGCGCAGCTTCCTCCAGAACCCCCGGTCTGACACAACAACAGTGCAGCATGCTGGTAGTCCTGGAGGATTACAGCAGCACCGCTGACTTACTGTTAACCCTTCTGAGGCCACAGCAACACCAAAAAGCTGCCAAACGACATGACGAACAGCTGCATGGAAAGTAATGACCGCATTCCACAATAAGAGGCAATGTTTTCCTCTGACACAGCAACTTAGACAGTACTCTTGTTTAGCATCTGTTGGTAGTTTGGTAGAATCAATTCTACCCGCCTTCAAACAATAACAAAAAAGAAAATCATCTTTCAAAATCTTGCCCATTGAAAGAATGAACTCAAACAGATCGTGCCAAGATGTTGAATGGAGGTAACACAGTGGCAATTCAAAGTCACCAGATCAGGAGTGGAGTTAGCACAAGTTTGTGTGTCCCCAAAGGGAAGGAATGGGGCCAGGTTCTGGCTGTCATTTAGACTGTATCAGCAGGTATAAAAAATGTAAGTGCAGCGTGTCCGACCGGTAAGAAGTGACCTTCACAGACCACAGTTTGCCATCTTACAGAGAACAAATGAAAACTAGAGTAAGTTCTGCTTGAAACAAGTGCTGGGCTAAAAACGTCAGAGATAAGTATCACTGTGTTATCTCAAAATACATCTTTGTGACACTTAATTGGTACAACGGCTCTTTAGGGGCCCACCAATGATAATTTAATCTACTTTACACATCAACAACAAAGAAGTTTTGTCACCTGATGTTGTTCAGCACCGTGAGTGCTCAGTTTGGGCATCCAACTGTGTCTTGACTTCAGGCTGCCCTCCAAACTAGGGGGACAGTGCTGGATACCTCCTACTAAATGGCAGCCACCTCAGACTGCAAAACAGCCGTTCCTAGAGGTGTTCAAGACCAGTTTGGATGGGGCCCTGGGCAGCCTGGTCTAGTATTAGTTATGGAGACTGGTGGCCCTGCCTGCAGCAGGGGGGTTGGGGCTTGATGATCCTTGATGTCCCTTCCAACCCAAGCCATTTTATGATTCTGTGATTCTACTGAATGACAGTCAGCTCTGACTGCAGTACACTGTGTTCAGACCAATCACAAAATGGCAGTGCCACGTTTATATTTTGCAGGTGGTTACCACTCCTCTCTGGAGGGTTTACTTGTGACATACACTACTGGTAGTTTGAGGGACCTGGAAGATGATCGTTTGCCCATACCAACCCTGAATGGCTTCTGAGTTTGGCAATGTAAGTCATTTTTATTTTAATATCTGTTAATGATCCCATCCTTCATGTTAGTGCAGAACTGCAAGCATTGGAAGTGATCTCAAGAGACCATCGAGTTCAACACTCATGCTAAAGGTAGTTCAAGACTTTTGTAATGGACTTTAGTTACAGGATCTACCTAAAATAAATTAGAAGGAAAAAACTGTACATTTATGATAATCTGCAATGGGTTTATACCATCAACACACACAAAAAGTCAAAACTATTCTACTGTCATTCCTAAAACCAGCCTATCTCAGAGCAAGGTATTTTCTAGAACAGATGATTTAACAATCTACCTAAGTTTGTTTGTTTTTCCCTTCATCCTCTTTCCTCTTCCTTCAAGACCATACATACCCACATATCAATAGGTCCTCTTAATGTTCAGTCACTAAGCATCTCACCCCTTCTTTCTTTTGAGAAATAACCTCTTCTTCTCTTCGTACAAAGAGAAGAATACAGTACATTCCCTGTGCCAAATCTTTCTTTTTCCTCTTTTCTGCAACAGTCCATAAGGATGACATAAGTGACGGCGATTTCTATTGGTTGGAAAACATTATACTAGGAATTAGTCATAGATCAGCTGACATCCAATCCTCTTTTATTCTTCTCTTTTGTCTTACATTTTTTTTGAAAAAAAAGAGACCTCTTCCCCATCTCCCAAATGCACTAATGCAAGAAACATTCCAACAATAAGGAAATGAATATTTAATTGCTTTAATTTTACTATGTTATTGAAAGCACAGTTTCATGCAAGTTCGTTCTACATGTGGAGATATTAAGGCAGTAGATTTCAGTCCCACGGTCTCATCACACCCACTGAAGCCATGAAGAGAGCTGGGTATACATTGCATTGTTTTAGCACATTAAAATTCTGGCTGCATGTCTAGTTAACATTGTTCATTTCATACAAGTAAAAAACGAAGTCCCTTCTGATTTAGAAAAAAAAATGCTTCTGCACCTCTTTGTTGCCAAAGTTAGAGAACACACAGAGCACAGCTTCAAATTCTGTATTTTGCCCAGCTCCAAAAAGTTCAGTTAGGAAGTGCTCCAAAGTTGCACAGAAGTTGGCATTTCCAATTATTCTGGCTGAACGGGTCCTGCGGGCCAGTTGTCAAACAAAATTTGCAAAGGCTCATGGCATTATGACCAAGGGGGAATTCCCCGATTTATGTTATAACACAGAGAGGAGCAGTAACATTTTAATCAAACTGTGAAGCCTGCTGGTAAGCCCCCTTATAAAGCACTGTTATGCCCCACAGGCCTGGAGCTCAGTATGGCCTGGGAGCCTACAATGGGCTGTATTTCCCTACAGCAGTCACTGTGGATATCAATGCAAAATTAAACAAAAGATGTTTCCTCTCTCACTTGACACTTAGACACTACAGTAAGTGCCTGTAGTAAATTACTCCCTCTGTAGAATAGTATAAGCTGCTTCAAGAGCTATCTGTGAATATATGAGGTTAGACCAGGGAATGCCTTATATCTTAACAAGAGAAGTCTCCATTAAGAAGCAGAGGCAGAAGTCTTAATCTGGAAGAGTCTCAAAACATGTGTGAAAGATGTAACCCAACAGCTCACTTTCAGAACATAAATGTATTTCTAAGCACAAGTTCTCCATTTATACTGAAGTTCTAAGCCATGTTACACATGCCATTTTACAATCAGGTCTTTAAAATCAATAGCAGAGTTTCTGACTTGCTTTTATGTATGCTATATTTTACAGACTCTGAGTGATGGAAGATTATCAATATCAGCAGCCTTCATCTCATCACCTACCTGAGGCATCCTCAGTATAAAATCAAAAATACATCAAGAAAAAAGGAACAAGAAAATGGAAACATAGAAGTATGGATTTTGTAAGAAAAAAAAAAGTGCATTTTACAAAAAGTTTGAATTGATTAGAAAATATATAAACTTGAAATGTACATCCTATAAGAACAATTATTCAGAAGTTCTTCTAAGTGCATAAATTGGAATCTTTCTTGAAGCAATTATAGCATCCTTAATTAAATTGTGTCTCTAGCACAGTAATATCAATTAGCTCTTTAGAAACTGCATTATTCATTTATCAAGGAGACAACTTGACAATATGCTAAAGGCAATAAAATATATCAGCCTGTAACATGCACTGCTAGAGGGAACAGACTTTATTCAGAATTACATGGGTAGTGAATATCCACTAACTTTTACAGAGCTGCACTAGTTCTCCCAGCTCAGGGAATTGCCTAAATGGCACGATAAACTTCCTTCAAAAGGTTTTCAGTTGCTTGTTTTCCTTACATAGAGATGAAGAAAATCATCCTGTCATTGGATTTGCTCTGCTGAGTATAGGGTTGTGAGGTTTTTTTGCTCTAAATACGCTTTTTAGTGTGAAGGGAGAGATGGGCAAAAAACTAGTTTGAGAGGAGAAAGACAAATGAAATCAATAAAAAGAATAACTTCTGCATTGAAAGGAACTTTAGATACTAATAACGAAGTTTCCAGGCAAACCAGAAAAGAGGAGGATTGGAAGTACCTTTGGAGGCTATTTCTGAACAGCAGATAGATGGTTGGGATGGTTACACATGCATAAGAAAGGAAGAACAGACAACTAGTTGATCTGCTTATGGCAGGGAACTGGGAAGGAAAAAGCCCAAGTTCTCTGGAGAAGGAATACAAACAAAAAGCGGACAGAGAAGGATAAGCTTTCCCTACTGCCAGAAAAGTATGTTCACCTGAACCTCTCTCAAGAGTGCTATACAGTTATCTGCAGTCCCTGATTTACTACGGAATTCCTCAAGCAACTGTACTGACATGTTTATATTTATTTGTTCCAGTCTTTTGTTACTTCTCTCCTCTTTCATTATTCCTCTATTTTTTCTTTCAAGCTTATTTCTAGCATTACTTCCTCTAACCATTCTTCTAGAGACAGTTTCTTCAGCAGGACCCCACAGGCACCTTATTGTTTTGCAAAGGCGTGATCTGTATTTACATGCGTGTTTAGGGCTCCAAAAACAAGCTCCAAATCAGATCGGCATTTGCCTGAGACAACTTGTTGACGTCGACAGATTCCTTTTCAGTCGTGCAGATAAAGTAAAACGTACAGCTCCACCTGCTGGAGGAGCCTCCTCCATGGATCACCACGACGTATTTTCCTACAAACGCACTTCGGATGGGTGCAGAGGTGAAAGGTACTGGGGAATTTCATTTAGCTTGCCATTCATGCAAGCCTGTCTGCTTTGCTCCTGTGCACAGTTATGGAGTTTGTCCTCTGCACTAAGTCACTATCAGCAAACAACCAAACAATAAATAAATAACCAAAAGATAGAACAGTTAGATCGGGAAAATGTCATTTATTTACAGCTCGACACAATAACAAAGATCCACTTCACAAGATGTTTGGAGGAAACCAGTCATCATCCCCATTTCTGCACTTCAACTCATTTCTTTGCCATGGCAGCATCTCAACCACATTGCTCCCTGTCCAGCCCCTCTAGCAAGTCAGTAAGGATAATCCCATGCCACAAGGACCAAGTAGCTAGAGCTGGTCCTTTCAAGTCCATGAACTCTTCCAAATTTCATTGAAAGAAGAAGGTATGCAGGCAGAAGTTAAGTTGGTAATGAGACAATTAGAAATCCACAAAATATTCCCATAGGAGCACCAAGACTATTGCAAAAAAGTCAGCTAGAAATTTAAAATGTAAGTTTGTGTTGATAAAAAGTTCCTCCTGGGACAAATGCTCTTCTCCACAAGGAATCAGCTACACGGAAAGACTATTCGCATTGTCTTACAGGTATGGGAAATGAAATAGAATGAAGTAGTAGCTAAGAGCACAGATCGAAGAGAAAGATACTTGTAGACTGTTAAAGCAACAGTACTGAGAAAAGACAAAAGCTTTCAAGGAGGAGAATTATTTTGCAAAACACTCAGCAACTGTGGTTTCTGAATGATAGGATTGATAAGGATGCACACCATAACTAAATATAAATTTATTCTCCTACTGTAAAGGTGGAGATGATCACAACACGGTGTAAAATTTCAGAATGGACATAACAACATTTCAGATAATAAGGTAAACTGCACAATCAGCTCCTGTATTCAAAAACACACATCTAAGCTCTCTGATTTTCTAGTTAAGTCCCAAAATATCACTCATCACCCAACAGCATCAGGAGGCAACGCAGTTGTGAAAGACCTCTGGTCTAGTGCAAAGACAATCAGCAGCCTAACAGAGATCTGCAATGGGAATTTCTGCAATATGCCAAAGAGGAGAGGAAAAGAGGAAAGGACCAACTAAGCTGTAACTTATAACTACATAAACCAAATGTAAATCACCAAAAAAGTTTGACCAAATCCAGGGAAAATAATTTTACAAACAGCAGAGCTCCAAAACAGTGATGCTGATGCTTCACATAAGGTTCAGGGAATGTTTTCTTTGAAGATAGCAGGTATCCAAGTGGGAGATCTGTGATCAATATAGGACACAAAATGAAAAAGTAAGCCAGACACCAAAAAAAAAATCATGATTGCAATTTAATTCCACACTCATTAGACAGCAGCCAGGAAGAAGACCAATGACTCTGTATTCTTTAAATTAACTGTATGTTAAGTATACAGTCTTCACCCTTGATAGTATATGTTCCCCTTCCCAGTTAGGTGTTCCTTCCTTTGCAGTTTCTTTCTATTCTCTGAAGCCTCGAAAGAATGAGATTTCATAAAATGAAATAAATTACCTGTACTTGTTAAGGAGTATTGCTGATCTTTTTATTCAAGAGCTTAATGTAGCTATATGTACTCCTGAGACATTTAGCAACTTCAGGAAGTACCATCAGCACTTAGAAGAAGGATTTAGAATTAGATGGGATAAAAACTTGTACTGTTCTTTCTGAAATTACTTGAGTGAAGTACTGGCTGTATGATTTCCTGAAGGCCTGACACTCACTGATTCAAACAATCCAGTTAGGAAAAGTCAAGTGGATTGTCTAAAACAGCTTTAAATTCATTTTCCCACTGCCATATCATTTAGAAATGAAGTCAGTTTCCTGACTAGTGACAAACATAAGGAACAAATCTTGGATCCAAAAATTAATTTTCCTCAAAATCTGGCAAACGTTCAGGCTTGATATTCTTATTTGCCTGCTGACTCCTGAAAATGAGACACAAAAGTAGACATTTTAAATTTAGTTAATGTCTATTTTGCTGCCATTTAGAAATAGAACCAGAGCGCTCAAATACTAAGATCTCAACAGAAGTTATATCCAACACCCTGTCCAGTATTAAGCATACAAGAAGTCTCACTGATCTTAATAGCACTGCAGGCTTCCTCATGCTAATTTCATTTAATACAGAAATAATATCTCTTTTGTCTCCTAGCGAGAAAGAGAGCAGAGGAAAGCTAATTGTCTGGGCAAACTCAGAACACAGACAACAGATCTTTTTCATGTGCAGTAAGTCAATCAAGCAAGGCAGGAGGCAGTTTTGGCAATATGACTCCCATTTTATGAAGAAGGATCTGGGAAGCTACAGGCCAGTCCCACCTGAATCCCTGAGAGGATTATGGAGCAAATCTACCTGAACATCATTTCTGAACACACAAAGGAAATAAAGCTGATGACTGGTTCAGTACAGAAGAGGACAGAAATGGATGCCATTCACCCTGACTTTAGTTTGTTGTTGTTGTTGTTGTTGTTTTGGCCATAAAAACCATTTTTTCATCCTGCCTGGGAAGGTACAGCTTGTGTGGGTAAAACCCTATCTGAACTTCCAGCCTCAAAGAGCTCAAAATCCAAAGGGCAGCCAGTTGCTAACAATGTTGTCTTTGCAAGCACTGATCAGTATCAGCAGGTATTGCTTGATACCTGCATTAACAAACAGGACACAACCAGTGACTGCCTGTTACCAATACAGGCAACAGGACATTGGTGTTTGCCAGAGGATCTCTAGCTTGCATGCTGTGTGGTGCTATTGACTGATGTCACTAGATGTACAATAACTGCATAAACTGTGTCGCAGTTTTTGCCCTCTGCCCTTTGTCCTTTCACTGAACACCACTGAAGTGAGTCTGATCTCATCCCCTTGACCACTGTACTTTGTGATAAACAGTGATTACATTATCTCTCAGTCTTCTCCAGGTTAAAGACTCCTATCTTCCCATTTCTTTAAATGTTAATGTAAGTGCTAAGAACTAAATCTCTCTGATAAAGTTCTTTTTTTGAAAAACTAAAAAATAATTTATCTGGAAATAATATTTATTTTTCCAAGGGAAGTATAAAGCATTTCCAAAATAAAAGCCACCCCAAAAGATACTTAGATTCTTCATAACTCCCATCAGTCTCTGCTTTAACTAAATAGAAAACACCTCTATGAGTGATTCCTGCCTGTAAGATGTTTTTGGTCATACCTTGTGGCACGTAGCTCTTCACCTTCTGTCACCTGTTAGAGATCTGAACATAAGAGGGCTCATAGCCTATTGATTTGTATTGGTTTGTTTGATGGTCCAGGAGAACAGCAAGTTGTGTTTGTTCGCTTTGTTTCTACCCTAAGACTTCATGAAAAAGCACACTGTGCATCAGCATTTCCTCTGTGCCATAGATTTCCAACCTTTTGTCTTGCCTGGGCTGCACTGAGTGAAAAGGAATTGTCTTGGGCTGCATATTTGTACTTTGTTCTGAAAGTAATCCTTCCTATTTATTTCCATGGAAACTACAACAGATACAATGAACACACGAACACTATTCAATAGAGCAAATTCTCAGCTACAAAATAGTACTTTTCAACATAGTCACCACCAATAGCTATGGATTTTCACCAGCAACGAACAAGAGCCTGCATGCTGCTCTGACAAAAATCTGCACCAGCAGAGGTGACTCACTGTCACTGTCACAACTGCTGAAATACACCACCCACCCTCTCACTGTGCTCACATCCTTGGTTGGGTCTCCATGAACATTCAGCAAGCATCAATGAATGTCAATGGGTGACATTTTTTCTGCATGAAAAAGTTCAGGCGCCGTTTTGTCAGACTGCTCCTCTGCTGCCATCTGTCACACAGCAACAAAATGCAATGGCATACTGGTGGGAAGGTTCAACTTCTACTGCCATACCACCAACATAATAAAACAGGAAGCATTACTTTCAGAGCAGCCCTCATAAAATATACAATATAGTTAATGTATACAACTAACAATAGTTACTTTAATTTTTTAATATTTTTATTAAAACATGAAATATTTGACCTCGATTTTGGGAAATTAATGCATCAATCTGCTTCCTGAATTTCATCCTTGAAAAAAGTAGTTCACAAATGCACATACTGCCTAAAAGTGATGATGTGAAGAAGGCGTGATTGTGAAGTGAGGGATGAGTTTATCTGTTAAGAGAGGGTTTAAAATGTCTACAGAGAGAAAGATCAAATTGTTTAAGATGAGTATGTGATCACAACTCTGTACATTTCATTTCAAAATTTGCAGGTAATATATTTACGTTGACTGAAAACAGTCATAAATACACAAAAAAAAATAACAATTTTTCGGCAATCTTGAATCCCATTCTCAAATTCCTTTATCAAAATTGAAAGCACGGCCACATATTTTTTGCAGTTCACAGGATTGTGTGTAGCCAGTGTATCACAATGCATACAACTGTTTGCCATCACTCAAGTCATAGAATCATAGAATCACAAGGTTGGAAAGGACCTATAAGATCACCCAGCCCAACCATCTTCTCATTACCACTGCTACCACAAGCACTAAACCAAATCTCGCAGCTCCTCATCCAGACGCCTCTTGAACACTGCCAGGGACAGTGACTCCACCACCTCCTTGGGCAGCCATTCCAGTGCCTGACCACTCTCTGAGAGAAAAAGTTCTTCCTCACGTCTAACCTAAGCTTCCTCCAATACAACTTGCTGCCATTTCCCCAAGTCCTGTTCGTTGCCTAAGAGAAGAGATCAAACGCCTCCTCATCACAACCTCCCTTCAGGTAGTTACAGAGAGCAGTAAGGTCTCCCCTGAGCCTCCTCTTCTCCAGACTGAACAATCGCAGCTCCCTCAGCCGCTCCTCATAGGACTTGTGCTCCAGACCCCTCACCAGTTTTGCTGCCCTTCTCTGGACACGCTCCAGAGCCTCAATGTCTTTCCGGTAGTGAGGGATCCAAAACTGAACACAGTACTCAAGGTGCAGCCTCACCAGTGCTGAGTACAGGGGGATGATCACCTCCCTGCTCCTGCTGGCCACACTATTTCTAATGCAGGCCAGGATGCCATAGGCCCTCTTGGCCACCTGGGCACACTGCTGGCTCATGTTCAACTGAGCATCAACAAACACCCCCAGGTCCCTTTCCTCTTCACAATCACCCAGCCACTCATCTCCAAGCCTATAACGCTGCATGGGGTTGTTGTGGCCAAAGTGCAGGACCTGACACTTGGCCTTGTTGAACCTCATCCCATTCACCTCAGCCCAGCGATCCAGCTTATCTAAATCCCTCTGAAGGGCCTCCCTACCCTCAGGCAGATCAACACCACCTGCCAACTTGGTGTCATCTGCAAACTCACTGAGGGTACACTCAATCCCCTCATCTAGGTCATCAATAAAGATATTAAACAAGACAGGCCCCAGTACTGACCCCTGGGGGACACCACTTGAAACCGGTAGCCAGCTGGACTTAACTCCATTAACCACCACCCGTTGGGCACAGCCCTCCAGCCAATTCCTTACCCAAAGAAGTGTGTACCTGTCCAGACCACAGGCAGCCAGTTTCCCCAGAAGCAGCTTGTGAGAGACCATGTCAAAGGCTTTGCTGAAGTAGTCTAGGCAAACTACATCAACAACCTTTCCCTCATCTACCAGGCTGGCCACCCAGTTGTAGAAGGAGATGAGGTTGCTCAAGCATGACCCGCCTTTCATGAACCCATGCTGGCTGGGCCTCATCCCCTGGACACCACGCACGTGCCATGCGATCTCACCCAAGATAATTTGCTCCACTACTTTCCACAGTATCTAGGTCAGGCTGACAGGCCTGTAGTTCCCCGGATCCTCCTTATGGCCCTTCTTGAAGATGAGAGTCACATCAGCAAGCCTCCAATCCTCTGGGACCTCTCCAGTTAACCAGGAGCGCTGATAGATGGCCGAGAGGCTCAGCTATCACCCCCGCCAGCTCCCTCAGCACCCAAGGGTGTAGGCTGCACTGCACTGTGGTGCACTGCACCCTCCCATGTCCAGATTTCAGCTCAGACAGTGCTGAAGGCACACCGATGTGTGGTTGTTGTGAACAACATGTACGCATACAGGGCTGGGCCAGGCCTTCTGGTGGGGGCAGCCACCACCATGATGGCGCGGGGTGCAGGGCAGCCGCAGGATAGGCTGTGGAAGGCTGCATGAGGCCCAGAGGCTGGACATGCAGAAAGCCTCTAGATATATTAAACTCATGTCAAAGACATCTTTTCAAGCCAAATACTGTCACCTACAACAATGCTTACAACAATTGCCTTTTGATGACGTGAGGCTGATGGAAGACTACTGTGGAGGACACTGATGAGAAGTCTTGCAGTCACATGCAATTTTAGGTCAGTTTCCTGACTTTATGTCTGAGGTATACACTAAAGTTCTTTACTGATGAAAAAAAATCTTGGATATAAAATGCTGCCTGACTGAAAGCAGCTCTTTGCACACACACGGCTATCAGATTTGAGATTCTTTTAGCTATAAAATAACATTCCACCTAATTCTCCTATCATGTTTGAAATTTGAGCTCACTACTGCAGGGAAACATTCCCTCTGATAATAATAAACATAAATAAAAACTCCTGCAACTTACCACTAGCAGCAAAAACAAAGCAACAGTAAACTGTCCAGAAACAGCAATGATACCAATCTTGTGGTGCACTGTATATATACATAATAAATGTATGGTAAACCACAGAACACCATATATGCACAGAATTTTTAAATCTATTTGAGAGACCATCAAGAGCAATTTCTGATCCCACTAATATCCATTGATTTCAGCAAAATTGTAATCAGGATAAAATGAAGAACATCTGAAGACTGGTTTAGTGTTAGGTATGGAGACCGGCAGCCCTGCCTGCAGCAGGGGGGTTGGAGCTTGATCATACTTGAGGTCTCTTCCGACCCAAGCCATTCTATGATTCTACGAAAACTGTACACCAGGTCTATCAGAAGCACAGATGAGTCAAGATTGGAAACCATATACTGAATTTTTGTTCTCATCCAAAGAAAAAAAGTGTAATTTGTTACAGTCTTGCTCTCTTGCATGTAAACATTAAGTAGAAACACAAAACGTCAAACAATATGTATCCTGAACTTTGCAGTTTACAAGAATTTATCTTAAAATGCTACTGTATCTTTCTATTAGTACAAACTGTTTATTATCATCAACATTAATTCAAGTTGGGTTGCATCAAAAATAGCACCTAAACTTTAGCTAGCAGGACAAACATTCCATTAAACGTAAAGAGTAATGTATTTTGGATATTATAAAAGTATATGGATGTATCTTTAAAAATATTCAAGTGACTTGCTGCAGACACCTCCTTATTATTGCACATCAAGTTTCATAACTATGGGTAGAAGATTTGTTCCAATATGTGAAGTTTGTCTTCAAAACAACATCTTCCCAAATATCCCTGTAATTTACAAAACTTACAATCAATTTTACTAGATTCTCAATATATCTGAAATTGACCGAAGGCAACATTGTTTCTCACTTGCATAAAAAGTATAAAAGAGCACAAATTGGTCTACTATTTATTCATAAAAACATTCTTGTAAAATACACTTCTTACAGATTTCAATAGCTGAACAAAAGCCAAGTTCTATTTAGCTGCATTTATATAATCCTTCTAGAGTCAAGAGTATGTCAAAGAACTAGGCCTTACATTTATCCAAAATATTAATTTGTTTGGAAAGCTAAACAACAAAGTCATCAGATTGAAACTATGGGATTGTTTACAATAAAGTCTGCTGGCTCTCCAGATCTTGGCCCCATGTAAGCTTCCACCAGCACCAGTGATGAGTAATTCAACTGGAGGCAGTGTAAAATGAGTAGGTGAGACAGTAATCATGCCTTTTGAGTCTAATATCAATATCTTCAAAACTTTTATTTAAAGCAAAAGTTTTCTCCCTTGATTCATATTACAGTTTTCTTCCTAGAAATTCTGGCAGGACAACAGTGTCTCTTTTTCCTGCTTGCTCTTTTACTCCTTTTCCTTTGAGGTACATAGAAATTACGCAGCCCTCAGAACAGCTGCCAAGGACAGTTCAGCTAAGAGTGTTGTAACAGGCATCGCATTTCACGTGTCTCTTAGCCAGCCTTGATGTAATGCAGAAAAGATCAGATGATCTTAGGCATGTGTGAGTGGAGGAGAGACCAATCTACCAGGTCAAAGCTACCACAGGAGGAAGCTGTGTGAAGGCAAGTTTACTTTCCTGGAAATATTCCAGCCTTGAAACTTGTGGAAAGTCCCTCAGTTGGAGCTTCAAAGCTTAAAAAACTAGACAGGAAGCTGACTGCTTGCATTTTTTGCATCTCCCGAATCTCTCTGCAGGCATTCGCTGCCAGTTTTTACTGACTGAATTACTACACATCAGAGTGATTCTTCATTTCTGCCTCCTTTCTCATGCATGTGCTGTGAGTACAGCAAGAGTCTCTAGGAACTGTAGGCTTGAGAAGACAAGTCTGTTAAAGGCCAGACCACTGGGGATCATAGAATCAGAGAATCCTTAGAGTAAAGGAAAGAACCTTTAAAGGTCATCTAGTCCAGCTCCCCTGCAATGAACAAGGACATGCACAGCTAGATCAGGATGCCCAGGGCTTGATACAGCATCACCTTGAAAGTCTCCAGGGACAGGGCATCAACCACATCTCTGGGCAATCTGGGCAGGAACAACAGAGAACCACAGCCAGTAACAAAACGGAAAAAGGCGAATGCCTGCGAGCTCCATGCTCCTAGGAGCTGGAGGACAAGTGTCTGGTAGAGTTGTCCCCTCCCAACCACCTTCCCCCCCCCCATACTCCAGCCCAGTGCCTCGAAGGAGCAGCTATGTGGAAACAAGATCTCTTCTCAGTTTAAAATCCAAGCAAATGAGTAGCAGGTCAAAGAAGATTTATGCAATCTGACTGACTGCAGGAAATCTGTTTCAGGGAGTAGGTTGGATTTCATTTCAGATTATGGTACCTCAGTTAGGGGAAAGAACTCTAAAATGCAGCCCTCAGAATTTACCTGTTAGTAGTATTCAGGTGAAAAATACTCATAAGCTGTCATAAAAAGAACATCTGAAGCATACATCAAAGTACACCTTGGTAAAAAAAAAAAAAACTACAAAACAGCTAAGCCCAGTCTAACACCTCATCACCACTATGAGAATCACTCTGGATTCCTCTCCCATCACTTGCCTTCTGCTTATCACATGCAGCTCCATGACTACCTGTACCCGCAGCAAGAGTGGTTGAACTCCACTGTTTATCAACAGCACCAGTTGGTGCTGATGTGTTAATGAGACTTCCTCACTGTTTCTGGGAATAGCAGTTACTAATGTCATGGGAACAACATCTACAATTCCGCAGAAAATGTGAGTGATAAAAATTGATGGTGACTAGGTAAAATAAGAAAGAATATTTTTAAACTTCAGTCTCTAAGAAACGTGAGCCAAAGGCCACCACAGACAGCAAAAAACCTTGGTGCACAACCTCTGCCAGCGCAACTACCCCGTTTTCAGATCTCAGCTAGTGTCTGAGCTATACACTGGGCTACAGCACATCGAGTGGCTCAGGGGACCAGCTCGGAGACTGCTACATTGCTATCTGTGATACAAGCAAGATGTGGACATTGCTTTGAGACAGCACAGATGGATTCCGAAACAGAGTCAGTACCATCACAGTCAGTTGACAACAGTAACTGTTTCAAGGAAAATCCGAGAGAATACACAGGAAAATAGGACTGTCTCAATATCAGCCTACTTTCACCACTGGTCCCATAGCTTTTTTAACATCTCCCGTTACAGATCTTAATCATTCATATATCCAGCCTCATTTTACTACATCTCAGACTCCTAGAAACTCTTTTATGCTATTCTCACCTCCTATAATTCTAATAACATTTTTCAGGAGAAGTAAGTGCTCAGTTCCCTTACAACAGTTATCCTGATTTGAATTACTGAAAGTAATAGTAGATATTAGGAGAAAGTTTTCACACAGATGGTGGTGAAGCACTGGAACAGGCTGCCCAAGGAGGCTGTGGATGCCCCATCCCTGGAGGCATTCAAGGCCAGGCTGGATGTGGCTCTGGGCAGCCTGGGCTGGTGGTTGGTGACCCTGCACACAGCAGGGGGGATGGAACTAGATGATCACTGTGGTCCTTTTCAACCCAGGCCATTCTATGATTCTACGATTCTATTGATAGCCAGTTTATAAGCATATGTTCTTGGGACAAGTCTAGGAAGAGGTAATTGCCTTTTCTTACTTAAAATTCTGTGTTTGCTCATTGATGATTAAGACATATAAAATATGATATTTCTTTCATTCTCAATTAAACAGTACTTTAATTAAATCCAGTTTTTATACTTCCTCCCCTCTTCCCAAATATCTAAAGACAAACACAAATGTCAGGACCTTCTTTTCATTTTTTATTAAAAAGGTTGGTTTAAAAAAAAAAAAAGTCTTGACTTTTCTTCAAATGTCAGTGAAAGTTAAAAATAGGAAGGTAGCAAAAAACCTTTTATAGTGCACTCATAACAGTACCACATCACTGTTCTGCACCACAATTAAAATCATACATTATGACAGTGATGTGATACATCTCCGCATGCAGTCTTTCAGGATGCAGCAAAAATCAGTGCAGTTTTTATATTCTGTCTGTCAACCATTTATATATTTTTTTTCTAATAGAGTACTCATATAAAATGAGATGGTAAAGTATACTTTCTTTCAGATGCTGTGATGCAGGTAAATTTAAACACATTTTTCAAGTGCCAGAAGTAACATTACTGCATGTCTTTCAAGCCTGCTACAATACGAGATGGAAAACAAACAAAAACCCTGTGAAAAAATATTTTTAGCTGGACAAAAGAACCACAGATTGTTTGGAAGAATGTGACAAGGATAGTTATGTTGTCTTGAGAATTAAATTAGAGTTGCAGGTGCAAAATTACTTTTGATATTTAGATAATTAAATTAATTTAGGAGACAAATTCATGCTGACATTTATGAATGCGGGTGCTGATACAGTTCAGACTGAAAATGAAATGTGAAAGCCCTTTAAAGCTGAAGCCATTTAAAGAGGCTCTTGTGAGTTCTATGAACAGTTTTCTTCACAGTGAAAGATCATCACAAGAGAACTGTTTCTTGTTGTTTTGTGTTTTTTTCCCAAAAACTAATTTTGAACTGTAATGTATAAGTAATTTTAAGTATCTATGGTACACTAAAAATATAAGTAAATCTATATATCATTATATCTTCTAACCACTCTTAAGATAGTCATGAACATTTTGTTCCTTTATACTATGTGAATTTAGGGCAAAGAAAATTGCAAAGGCAAATGGGTTTTCTATTAAGTAGATAAAAGACCAAAAAAATAATGACAGCATCAGATCTCGAACGCGCAAGGAATTTCACCAGTGAAAACAGATCTAAGCTTAAGCACTCATAGGTATTTGCAGTACTATGTCAT
>JAPSGF010000030.1:3112996-3138350 GCA_035772895.1 Perdix hodgsoniae | reverse complement strand
GTCATAAATTGGTGAGAAACCCATTTGCCAACCTATTTAAAACTCACATTCATGAAGTTCCCCTCCAAGTTGACTTGGCCACAGAATCATGTGCTTGTGACATTATGTACCTCAAGATATTTTGCTGAAACATCTTTGCAGAGAGTACGTCCAGAAACCGCAGGCGTGTTTTAAAGAAAGGAAAAACAAAACCCTATTTCACATCTGCTCTGCAAAAGTATTCTAAGCCGGCACTGCATTTGGTCATAGGATTGTTATTTTCAACAGCAGGAGACCATTGTTATTTAAAAGCCGTAGAAAATAGGAAACACAATCAAAATCAGAAAAAAAAAATTATCGGTGGCTGAGAAAAGAAGTCATATCTAATCTAGTAAGATTTTCTTGAGCTCTGACAGTTGGAGCAGTAGTAGTTCACTGTTAAAACAAAAAACAAACAGAAGAAATATTAGAAGCCAGGCCTTTGATTAGGTGTCTAGAACAAGAAAGATGTTAGCACCAAAAACAAGCTCTGAGTTTCTATAATCCGTCACCCGAAGTAAAAAATGTAACATCACTTTGCCACTGGCCATATTTCTTAAATTTTTCATCTTTTTTATTTATTTAACCATTCTCAGACCTTTAACAGATGTTTCTGCCCATAGAGATAACACAAAACGTGCATGCACCGAGATCAAGGTGTCTAAATCACTAGTATTGCATCAGTGGCAAAAGAGGTGTAGGAATAATCTCAGAAGGTAAGTCTAAATTGCTGTTTGAACAACACAACTATTCTTTATAACTCAAAGGACTGAGAAAATTAGGTTATTTATTCATCCAGGATCAATAAATAAACTGTAATTGGTAACTCAACAATAAAGGTGATACTAAAACTAGAAGGCAATTCACAGAAGAGCACACTATAAATGTGAAATATGTTCCATGAAACCTGAGCAGTTCTATGATTCTACGTACGTGCACAGGTTCCTGTGTATTTTCAGACAGGCAAGTCTACCAGAAGCAGAAATCTGCACCAGCTGAGATGTCTCAAGAGGAGCAGGGAAAATGGATTAGTGTATATTAGACCCTAATGTCCCCTACAAATGTAGCATATGCATTGTTTTTAACTGCTACAGGAGAAATTAGACGGCAATTTTCTCCGAAACCAGTGGAATCTGATGTTGCTTCCTGCTCTCTTTTACAGCAGTTCTACTATTTAGTGACAGAGATGTAAAAGTCCAGTAGCATACTGCGAACTCACTATTGAAAGCAATAATTTTAAAAAATATTTTAAAAGTCAGTCATACTTTGAAATGTTTAATTATTTTTTCCAGTTTTGATTAATGACCTGATGGAGCAGAAAGGAGGAGAAAATTACCACAAAGATTTCAGCAAAAAACAGGAAATAAGAATATAAATGAAAAAATGCCACTACATCCTAGTCATTTTCATCCTATTTTCAGTGTTTCAGCATCTATTCTCTGCACTGAACCAGATCTTTCTGTCATTTGTTTCCTCTGTCCCAAGCTTCCCTTCTCATTCTCTTTTTCTTTCATCCTTCTGTGTCTCCACTGCAGCTACCTACAGACATGACAATTGGTGCTATCGACTGGCATGATTTGGACATCTATTTGCAAGAAATTAGAAGTAAGCTTTTTCTGTATCCATTTTGTGCCTCCTTAGGACTGCATTTTACTTTGCAAAAGAAATCCCTACTGTCCAAACCAGACATATAGTACAAATGCATGATCCTAGGGTATTCAGCCGATGATTAATTTTGATTTCTGTAGGAACTTTACAGTTTTGCTTTCAAGTGATGTACTAAACACGATAATTTGGAGCACTGAGATGTTTTACCAACAGCTTTCATTCTGTAAGCTTTGGTTCTCCAGGCCCTTAGATGCACTGGAGTTGTACATTAAAAAAGCTGCTGACAGGAATATAACTGCATACACCATGCGCTCTTTCAAGAAACTAACACCCTGTTGTCTTTGTATATTGCCAAAACAATTCCAAATGTCACAACAGATTTAGGGTCTCCAAAGACAAATCAGCTCATATCTGCCAAGAGGCGTAATAATAAGAAGCATAATATGCCCTTGGTCTTTCCAAATAAATAATAGTTCAATGCTGAGACAAATAGCTGGAAAATCCTCTCCACACATGACTAAAGACACATTTTAGAGCTAGACAATGAAAGGTATTCAGTGTATGCTGAAGGAAGAATGCCATTATCCTTTCTTCAACGAAGCATTTCCACAATGACAAAGTAAAATTGATTTACTAAAACAACACCAAATTGTCAGGCTTGGCTTGTCCCTCTAACACTTCTGGTTTGTGGTGTTCATAGCACTGGTGGGATGCACAAATTGAGAGTATACGTGCATTAAGGGGTTATCACATTTTTCAGCAAACTTTACCCAGTTGTTGGAGAAACAGTCAGACTTAACGTTAAGTCACATTAACTGTCAAGGTAAAGAAATCTACCAAAGATGCAGGACTTGCCCCTAAGTACTGCTACAATTCTAATCATTAACTGATTTTCTTTTACAAGCTGCTAATCAACCCGATTAAAAAAATATACAAAAGTTTTAAAAGAGATGAAAGAAATCAGTTAGATGATTTAAATAAAATCAGATAAAATTCTTTCTTTTATCAGAGCATCTAGATGACAAGTATACACCAACTTAATCTCGTAAGATTCATGTAATGTAGAGGCATTTCCATCCACTTCATACAGATGTGGAACAAAGATGCAGAGAGTCAGCTCTTCACTTTAATTGCTATTCAGCACAGAGCTGATGTTACCATGGAACTATCTATTATAACTAACTATCTATTATGACTCTAACTATCTATTGTAATTCAAATTTCAGCCCTGAGTAGAAATATGCACTTTAGCATCTCTATTCAAAATAACTATTTTCTTCCTCGAACGTATATTGCTCAACATTTATCTGGACTGAATTAATCTGCCTTTTTATTATGTAGTCATTCAATATCAAGAGGTCCTTCTGCATACTTTTGCTGTTGGCCTTCATCAGTCCTACTGCGAGCAACTCTGTAACAACCTCCCCCCCCAAGAAATCTGTCTGCACATTAATTCTCTTGTCACTTGCAGTAGAGCTATAGAACATAAACTCCAGCTGAGATTACAGAATAATTCAGATTAGAAGAGACCTTGGGAGTTCATCTAATCCAACTTCCAGCTCCTTGTCTAACTCCTGTAATAACCTTCCCCCACCCAGAAAACCACATTAATTCCTTCCTGCCTTGACTACAGTAGAGCTTCTGACACCATCCCCTCTAATTCTTAATGCACAAACTGATACAATATAGACTAGATAAGTAGATGGTGAAATGGATTGATGATTGGCTTGAGTCAGGCTTAAATGGTTGTGCTCAGCTGTAGGCAGCAGTGGTGCACCAATTAAATCAACATGGGAGCAGTACTGCTTTACTTGGAGTGACAAGACTGAGCATACTCTCTGCAGGTCTGTAAATGATACAAAACTAGGAGGACTGGCTGCTGCAGCAAGCAGTGATGCTGGAAATCACAAGGAGCTGAGAAGGTTGGGACAGCGGGCAAAGAGAAATCTTATCAAGTTCAGCAAAAGGAAGTCCAAGGTCCTGCACTGGGACCAGCGCTGACATTTGCTGGGGACTGACAAGCTTTGCAGAAAAAAACACGGGAGTCTCAATGAACAAAAAACTGTCCATGGATCAGCAATGTGCTCATGCAGCAAAGAAAGTCAACAACACCTTGAGTTGCATTAGGAAAATTCTTACCAGAGGATTAAAGAAGGTTTTTCGCCACCTGCCACCTCTGTCAGCACAAGAGATGCATCTGGAGTTTCATGTCCAGTTTTAGACTCCCCTATAGGGCAGAGATATGGTCATGCTGGAGATGGTCCACCTCTCAAGATGATCAAGGGATGAGGATATCAGACAGACTGGGAGAGGCTGCAGATTCCGGAGAAGATAAGGCTCAGGGGAATCTTATAAATATGTGCAAATATCTGATGGATGGTGTAAAGAAAACTCCTCCCAGTGGTGCTCACTGACAGGACAAGTGACAACAGACACAAAATACAGGAAATTTAACTTAAACATAAGACTTTTTTTTTTTTTTTTTTTTTTTAATAGTGAGGTTAGTCAAACTCAAACGTTGCGCAGACAGGCTGGGGAGGTTCCATCCCTGGAGATACTCAAACTGTGCATGGTCCTAAGAAACCTAGTCTAGACTTACCCTGCTTTGAGACAGGCATTTGGATTAAATGATCTGCAGAGATCTTATCCAAACTTACAAATTCTGTTTAGATGGCTGTTTAGATAAATACAGTATACTCTTTTGACATGCTTTTCTTCGTACCCACAGATTTTATTTCTTTATTATAGCTTCTATCAATATCACGTAATTGAAAAGTCTTTAAATATATTCTGACAAAAAAATCACATTTCAAAGCTAAATTTGCCATACAGCAAAAAGATAAGGCAAAGATGATTTACAAAAAAAGAAATTAGTAGAAAAAAAAGAAAAGTAGCTTCCAAGAACACCATCAACACCAAAAAAAATCACTGGCTCACATTAGAAGAGGGTTGACAAACCTCTGGCACCTGAAGTCTGCAAGCAGTTCAAGCACAACTGCTGACATGGAGCTGCATCAAACACCTGTCAGCAAGCTTGTGAAGGCCTGGAGCCTATGAGGTCAGCTATGCCCTGTGCTGTGGAAACGAGCTGCAGGAGCCAGCCTCCAAATTAGTGACACTGAGTCCTAGCTGAGTGCCCTGCCCCAGTTACTGTCACTACTGTCACACTCTATTAAAGAATTTCTGCTGTAATTTCTTCTTGCCTTACATTGTTGATACCTGTGTTCTAGCTCATACCTATCTGAAGATACTGACTGCGTTTAGTAACTCAGACAAAGTTTGTGGTTATTTTGGTTGCCTTGTTTAACCAAAAATATTTATTTTCTACAAGAAAGCAGGAGAGATGCTGTCAAGGAAGAGCAATGGTAGGTGGTACCTTAATAAAAGCAGAGACATTAAGAGTTGAGAGATGCAGTACAGGTATCAGGGAATAATCATTAGAGCATAATATGAAGCCTGTTTACAGAACTGACATTATTTTATAGCTTTTTTTTTTTTTCTTTCCAAACGTGGATTACTTGTCTGAATGTTTTATCTAAGTCTCTTGGCATGAAATGTGAAACACTACAGAAAGCACTGTAAAAGATCAAGATGAGCACTTCTCCATAGGGAAAAGCGAGAAGGACAGTGGGACAAACTACTGGTCAAAGCAAGACAGATACATTTCACTAGACTACAAATTTACAGCATGAAAGAACACTGACAGTTAAGCATTGTTAGGAGAAAATTAAATGAGCTATGACTTACTGAAAGCTAATACAGAGATCAAAAGTGGTCTGCTTTCCCTCAAGTACAGAGAAGGACCTTACTCTCTAAAAGAGATTTAAGTGGGAAGTTTTGAGGTGAATCATAGAATGGCTTCTGGTGGGAGTTACCTCAAAGACCATCTAACTCCAACTTCCCTGCTATGGAAAGGGCTGCCACTCACTAGATCAGGCTGTCCGTGCCCCATCCAACCAGGCCTTGAATACCTCCAGGGATGGAATATCTACAACTGCTTTGGGCAATCTGTGGCAGTGCCTCACAAACCTCTCAGTGAAAAATTTCCACCCTGACATCTAACGTAAATATCCCCTCTTTTACTTCAAAGCCATTTCACCTTGTCCTATCACTATCAGATCATGTAAAAATCCAGACCCCCTCCTGTCTGTAAGATTCCCTCAATTGCTAGAAAGCTTCAGTGCGGCCTCCATCTCTTCTCAAGGCTGACACAGGTTCAGCTCCCTCAGCCTCTCTTCTTAAGAGAGGTGCTCCAGCCCTCTGGTAATCTTAGTGGCCCTCCTTTGGACCAGCTTCAATAGCTCTGCATCCTTCTTGTTCTGGGGGCCATGGGCTTGGATGACAGCATCCAGATGGAGCCTCACAAGTCCAGAGTAGAGTGGGACAATCACCTCCCGCGCTCTGCTGGCCAGCCCTCTTTTCATGGAGCCCAGGACACAGTTGGCCTTTAGGGCTAAGCACACACTGCTGGCTCACATCCATTTTCTTTTGTCCAACAGGACTCCCACATCCTTCCTGCAGGGCTGCTCTCAAGGTGTTCTTCTCCTAGTCAGTACATGTATCTGAGATCGTCCCAACCCAAGTGCAACACCCTGCATTTGGTCTTGTTTTACCTCATTAGGTTCTCCTGGGCCTACTTCTCAAGCTTATCCATATCCAGGTCCTTTTGGATGTTATCCCTTCCTTCTGTTGTATCAACTGCACCACTCAGCTTGGTGTAATCAGCAAACTTGCTGAGGGTGCACTCGATCCCAATTTCCAGGTCATTAATGAAGATGTTTCCTAGACAGATTCCTGGGGGATACTACTCATCACTGACCTTCATCTGGACATAGAGCTTTTGACCACAAACCTTTGGCTGAGGCCATCCATCCAATTCATTATCCATTGTCTTGCCAATCTTTCAAATTCATTTCTCCAATTAAGAAACAAGGATGTGGTGAAGACCAAGTAGACGACATCGGTTATTCTTTCTTGATCCACAAAGGCTGTAACTCTATCACAGAATTTTGCTTTTACTGAAACAGATGAAGAAAATCATACATTATCTTCTCTTATCAGTATAATTGAGACCATCCTGAAAAAAACCTTCTACCCTTGATAAGAAAACTAGTCCTGCACAACAGGCAGCCTACATAGCAAAGTACATACTGAGTTATCAAAAGGCAACAAGTCTATTCTGCAGTTAAGATGGTCACTGGGAATCAAACTGAGGTTGTTGAAGTGCTGGAGTTGTAGGAGGTGCTCTTTACTCTTGTAAATCCAGGTCTTAGATGGTTTAACTCCATGTTTATGTTTACCAATATATTTATGCTGTCCTGATTTCAGCCACTTGATAAGAGTCATTAGATAACTGGTAACTTTTTCACAAATGCTCATGTTAATAAAGCCAGGCAGAGATTTACTCCATTGATCATGCATATGGAAAGTGAGATATACAAACACAGTGAAGGAACTGTAGATACAAGGATGTAGTCTAAAGACAAATGTTTCAGCAATAGGGTTATCTTTAACAGTCACTACACTCTGAACTGTGCCAGATACACTGATTTTTTGAACAGTGTAAATTAAACTGGCAAACTGGTCCAGCTGCAGGGTCTTCTTGGACAGGTTATTTTTATATTGGATCAGCTCTCTAATCTGCTTTCCTGAATGCCCACACAAATGCTGAGGTCAGCACAACACAGAGGGCTGTGGAAGTGTGGGCACAAGCAGGAGTAGAGATTGCTGACAATTGAGATCCATCACAACCAAAAGAATCCCATATACGAGAAAAATATGTACTAGGACAAGTGCTTGATGGAGGGTATGTAATCACAATGTAATTTTTTGCTTAGTGGAATCATTAACAGTTTCCTCTCTTAGACAAAAAAAAAAAGCCATGGAGACCTAGTATCTTCCTCTATCCCTCTGTCAACTCTGGTATTAATAGTCTAATAGATGCACATTATTATAGCTTTATAACTCACTTCCTAGAGGAGCAAGTTAACAGTCACATTTATAACCACTTAGAGAGATACTTTTTGTGATATGAGTGTAAAACATTCTAGCAATAAAATTAGACCAAGACAGAAAGTGAAACAAATCCCTCAGAGGTTATGCTTTAATGCTCTAATGTCATAAGCAGAAAGCGCTGTGGCTGAAAGAAGCAATCCTGCTGCTTGTCAGACTCCTCTGTCAGATATGCCTTATCCTTTCGACTGATAGGAGCACATAACATCGAGTTATGTGCTGAAAAGGATCAGAGATTTGATCTGGGTCACAATTAACCTTTATTCATTTACTCACTTGGTTTTGCCTGGTTAATTTTAACTACTTCAGTGCTTGGATATGAAAACATCTGTGTCAGCAGAAAAAAAGGCATGGGAGTGAACAGGGAGAGATTGTGGAAAATTGCAGATAGACCCCTCCTTTCAGCAGCAGTGTTTGCTTGCATTGGTTTAAAGTTCGAAATTATGCCCCAAATACTCTTTTCTTTTCCGAAGAGAGAAAGCCTCACAAAAAGTAGAAATGCTCATTCTTCAGCAAAAGCATTTGACAAATCCACGGCCAATACCTGCATCATTTAATGGTTCGGAAAAGTAAAAAGAACTCCAGCTTTGGAAGATTCCAGTTCCTTTAATTAACAACAATTCTGTTGCTAGTTGATTCATATGGAAAGTAAGATTCCCATAACCACATATTCTGATTGAACTTGTGCCAGGAATTTATCTTTCCCAGGTGCTCTTAATGTGAAAAGACATAATAATATCATCTCACAAGTCCTGCAGGATATATTGGACTGATTTTCAAAAGGAAAGTGAACGAATCGTCAGGATAACTTTCTTTTAAAAATATATGAAAATTCTCAGTAGTGATAATGCAGAACCATTTGCCATGGAAATCAAATTCTGAATAATAAAGTACCCCACACATCTGCTCCCTGGATAAACAATTTCTATCAAAGAGAGAACAGCTGTCTTATCACATTAAAAATATTCAGCTCCTTAACCCTGACTTTAGCTCAGTGACGTTACAGAAAGTATACTGCAGATAAACCACAGACAAAAATGGCAAACGTATGTCATAAAGACTGCAGAAATTATTGCAAAGATGCAGGAATTAACACTATGGCAAATAAAACAAAACAAAACAAAAAAAGAAAAACTATCTGTGCTTGTCAGATTGGAAGATATTTTGCAACTCTGAAGAAAGCCACGATGCAGCTGATGATGCACTGATCATCTGGATGTAACACAACCAGCTCCCATAATAACAGTACCATTCCTCCCTTCAACATGAAGGTATAAGAAACTCCTTGTTGAGACTTGCACTGACATGTCAAAGAATCTGCAGTTATGCTGTAACACATAGCATGTAGGCATAGGTTGCAATAGCCAAAATACTCATTCTGCCATCAAAACATCAAGATCCAGCGGTGTGAAAACTAACCAAGTGGGAGCAGAGACCCACAGAGAGACAGCAGCACTCAGAGAGCAGCTGACACAGTGCGAGGGGCCAGCAGGGAGGGCAGCCATTGCCCACATGGACAGAGGAGCACTGGGTCAGGGTTGGCAGTCAGGGCAATCAAAACTGCTCAGCATGGGGACAGAGCTGGGCAGGCAGAGAAGCATGGAGTCAAAGGAGATGGATTTGCAGAATCGTGTCCTGCAGTCCCTGAGATAATGTGTCAGCTGGCCACAGCACAAGAAATGAAAGATCCCCTTCACTAGAAATGTGACTGTAAATCTCACTATCCGGGTAATGGCCCTCTGATTATTATCCATTACTGTTTTTTTAATGTCAGAAGCCACGAGGTAGTAAATAGGAGTGAATTCAAATGGGACTTCAAGGCATCAGGGTGACAGGTTACTGTTCTTCTCTATCTTTCTGGTTCTGCCTGTGCCTGTCAATGTTGTTCTCTGCTACCAGATGATCCAAGCATGTCTCCAAAGCTGGTGTCACCAGCAGAATTTTGGGTTTTCTCATAGGATGATCTACAGAACACCAGGTCTGATGATGCCTAATAGGATATGCCTTTCTCAGAAGAAGAAAGATTTTTGTGCAGGACTTAGAGGGGTTGATTGATAGAGGTTAAACAAGATTTGAAGAGGTAACAGGGATAAAAACCAGGCTCTCCAGTGACAAGCTATGGGATGGTATGCTGAAATTTGAGGGAGTATATGCTAGAGATCCTGCAGTCTGCTCCAGCAGGTGCTGGCTACTGTTAAGCTGATTTGGAATGTTGCTACACCAGGGAATGCAGCATGTACTGAGAAGCAAGAGAGAGCCACAAGCCTTGGCTCAGTCCCAGAGCCACAACATCACTGGCATCTGTGAAACCAGGTGGGTAGAGCACTTCGAGTGGTGTGCCGCAATACTGGGCCTTTTTGCAGGACAGGCAGGGCAGGTGAGGTGGGGGGGTGGGAGGAGGGCTGGACTGTACAGAGCTGGCAGGTGGTGATGGCACAGTTGGCAGCCTCTAGATAAGGATTAAAGGACAAGCAGATAAGGGGGACGTTGTGGAAGAGTGCTATGGGCCACTTAGGACAATGACACTGATGACTGGAACTAATAGATACCCTCTAGATCAGCTGCCTCTGTCCTTATGAGTGACTTCAACTTGCCAGACATTAATGGGGAATATCATACAGCTGATACAAACAGCTCCAGCAGATTCCTGAAACATCTTGATGATTAATTCTTGGTACAGGTACTAAGGGAGCCAACTAGGAAATGTGCTCCCTTACATCTGTTGCTTATAAAGAAGAGTCTCATGGGTGAAGTGGCCATTTTAGCCATTCTGGCCATTGTGACCATGAAGAAGTCAAGTTACTATCTCACCTCAGCAGACAGATGAATGCTAAGTAGTAGAAGAGAATAAAGAAAAGAAAACAGGATAACTGTTTAGAGACAGATGCAGTAGGTTGCATTCTTGTAAACACAACATATACATAGGTTATCCTGAAAGTAATGCTTCCTATCTATTTCCATGGAAATGACAACAGATACAAAGAGCACATTACTTGACAGAGCAAATTCTCAACTACAGAACACTATTTTTCAACACAGTCACCACCATTAGCTTTGCATTTTTGCCAGTGATGAACAAGAGCCTGCATGCCACACTCCTAAAAATCTGCACCAGAGGAGATGACTCGCTGTTGCTACTGCTGAAATGCACCACTAACTGCCTCACTGTGCTCACATTCACTCTTTGCTCTCCAGAAATGTGCAGCAAGTGCCAATGAATGTCAGTGGGTGCCATTTTTTCCCACATGGAGGAATTCAGTGACACACATACACACTTCCATGTCAGATGCCATTTTGTCAGACTGGCCCTCTGCCGTAATTTGTCACACGGCAACAAATGTAATGGAATACTGGTGGGGTCAGGTGATGAGAAAAAGAAGTCAGAGTTACCATCTCTCTGTGCTCCTCTCTCATAAACACTGAACAGTTTTGATGTCTTCATTTTGTTCCTATATCACATAAAAACTTTTTGCTACTCTCAGGTTAAACTACAAAATGCTTTTTGATTCTCTTAAGCTCCAGTTTGCCTTTATTAAAGATGTTATCCTATTTACATTCACATATATTCAATATAATTAAAGAAAAATAAAATCTTAGATATTTATCTCAGATGTTTAACAGCAAAAACTTATGGCAAGCGAGTGGAACCAACAAAACACAGTCACTGTGTTATCTATCAACTGCAGAGACACATGGGAAAACATACTGCAAAGAGACACTTTTGCCTTGGAACTGAAATGAGTGAACAGGTCTAATGAGTCTTTTTCATTACAGTTAGTTATCTCCCACTTAGCAAATATATAAAATGAAAAGCTTCTGCTTTTAACAGGGTAAAAAGGAAAACTAGAGGAAAAGAGAATTCAGGAGAAATGTGAATTTCCCCCCCCCCTCACACAGCTTCTAGACTGCAATATAAAACATGAAGCCATATTTCTTTGAATGAAAGAGTCTCAGAATCTTATGGAAGGATAAACGTGCAGCTAGGAAAAACCCTTCATCTTATGATTAACAGCACAGTGCTAGAGAAGGCAATGTCATTAGAGACTCGCTAGTCAAACAGCAAATGTGAAGCAGCTTATCAAATGAGTTCTCCAAGGAGTCCTCTCTAACCTCACTGCATCAGTGCTACTACAATAAACTTTGAAGTTCAAACAGAATTACATTTCTGATGATTTTTCTGGGCATTTCAAAGTACAGGATTGCAGGGTCAAGCATTCATTAAAAAAAAAAAAAAAGCATTTTTATTTGTCAAAAGAAATGTTGGTATTTTACAGCCAAATTGTCTTTCTTATTCACAGAAAGTCTCATTCCCATATCTCAGAGCAAAATTTGGCCCATAGCTTGGTTTTATACACTCAAAATCCTGTCTTTATCTAATGAGATACTTTTTATTTTAAAGAATCACACAATGGCTTTGGTTGAAAAGGACCACGATGATCAGCTGGTTTCAACCCCCCCGCTGAGTGCAGGATCACGCCGCCCAGCCTGGCCTTGAACGCCTCCAGGGACGGGGCAGCCACAAGCCGAGCTCACGCTGCTCAGCCTTTCTACTCCCTCCTTCAGCGGCGTGGACATTGGCGCTTTCAGCCCGACTCTCCGCGCCCCTTTTAGCAGCAGCTCGCCGCCGTGCGGCGAACGCGGCTGCACCTCGCTGCGTCCAGAGAGCAACGACGCGTTCAGTGCCAAGTGTTGAGCCCCCTCCAATACAGCAAGGCACCCTGCCCTGCCTGCTTGCTTGTCCGCTCGAGGTTTACCCCGAAAAGAAGTCGTTTCACAGCGAGATAACAACCATTCTCCCTACGCAGACGTAGGAACAGGCGGCTTACCGCTCCTCCTCGTCCGAACGGCCCACGTGCTCCACACACGCCCAGTCCTCCCCGCCGCCCCGAAGCTTTCGCAAGGGAAAGGGGAGAAAGCAGAGCCGTCGCCCTGGCGCTTCACGTCAGCAGCTCTCGCGAGAGCTGCCGAGCTGCTCTGTTATCTCGGGGATCGCTGGATGAAGGAGCCGAGCGAAACCCGCGTTGTACCTCGCGATCAGTCGCTGCGGTTCTGGCTGGGACGGTTTCGAAGCAGCGAACCTCGTGCTTTAGAACTATTAGTTTTGCTTGATTAGAATCACAGAGTTATAGAGTGATTAAGGTTAGAAAAGACCTCTAAGATCACCAAGACCAACCATCAACCCATCACCATCATGCCCACTAAACCGTGACCCCAAGTGCCACGTCTCCACGTTTCTCACACATCTCCTGGGATGGGGACTCCACCACCTCCCTGGGCAGCCTGTGCCACTGCCTCACCACTCTTTCAGAGAAGAAATTTTGCCAAATATTCAAACTAAACCGTGTTGCAGAGAGATGCAGAGATGCAACAGCCTCCTTGCAGCATTTCCCAAGAGGGATGCCTGGCAGAGAAGCTTCTACGGCATGGACATCCTGTAGGAACCATTAGAGCGAAGTTGGGATGTATATTATCGATAGCATGTACCACACAACCTCTGGAAGGGTGCTTGCAATGTCTTCTACAAACGTGAATTTCACCTTACAGCCCTGTGTAGCAGAGATTTTCACCAAGAGGTTGAAACCCGCATAAATGGCTGTTTCGTGTAGGTCAGCTTGAGATGCAAGCCAGCAAAGGCTGCATCTGAATTTCAAAAATGCCAGGTCTTCAGATCTTAAATTCTAAGTGAAGCTCAAGGGGTATCAACTTTAAAAACAACAACAACAAACAACCACTACCCATCCTGAAATCCAAGGCCATGTTAGAAGTCACCTGCATGATTTGACTAAGGTCACACATCACATCCTTGGCAGTTTGAGGGAAAAAGTGATATCCAGATGGCTCGTCCTGCTTGTTAATTGAATGATCTAATGGTTATGTAAGCTTGTGGAAAACTGTAATAGAAAACGAGAATCCCACGCTTCATTAATGGCTTTGAGATATTTGTTGTTGAGGAACAACTCAAAGCCTTAAACACATTAACTTTTGGGAGAAAAAAAAAAAGAAATCAAGACTAACTAATGACTTTACTGGATGTGTTTTGGAAAAGGATTGAGAGATCTGAATCTCCAAAGTGAGAAGGTATTTCCAGCACTTGGCACAAGAGGAGTTTTGCCAAAGAGGAGTTCAATGTACTGGCAGGAGCTGAAGCTGAAAGAACAAATCTTTGACAGTACACACTGATACCTTTGGAACTTAACAAGAAATACTATTCTGTCGTTAAATCAATCAGGTGGACAGCACCACTTAGCCCACCTTCACTCCACATCAACCACCCTGAGGTACGGGAGGCAAACTGAGCCTTCGTGCATTACCTTTTTAATTATCGATTTGTGTCCCTGGCTTTGGAACGCTGGGGATTTATGGTCTCACACTCACAGCTCTGCACGGAGAGCTGGCGGGACGCACAGCTGTTACCGCAACACCTCAGCCTCATATGTGCCTTAAAAGCACATTCTTTACGATCACCGCTTCAACCCAGACCGCGCTGGGGGCGGCGTCCTGGCGGTGTTGGGAGGGAGGGAGTCTGGCAGCGGGGCGGTGCTTGTCGGCTCCTTCCTATCCGCCCGCCGGCGCGCCCGCCCGCTCAGTTGTCATGGCGGCCCTTTCGCTGGGTTTCGTTCGGAGCCTGTGCTGTCGGCGTATCTGCCAGATAAGGTGAGCCCGCGCCGCCTTCCCTTGCTGTGCCTCGGAGAGGGGCGGCCTCGACGCGTCCCTGCTCCGCAGCCGCCCGTGCCTCTCGGGGTGCCCTGGGCGCGTCCTCGCGAGGCCTTTGCGTGCTTGCAGCGCTGAGGGACGTGGTCGGGGCGGGCTGGTGGTTGGTCCGGGTGAGATTAGCGCTCTTGTCCGACCTCAGCACTTCTGTGATATCAGGTGTGACTCAGGACTCTGAGAGCAGCGTCGGGGTTCGCACCGCTTTGATCCGCTCTTTTGCTTCTGTGCGTGGCAGCGGATGCGGTGGTTTGGGAGCACTTCGGATATGCTTCTAACCTGAACGGCTCTCAGCGTTCGCTTAGAGGATGGGGCCTTCTTTTCACAAATAAAACACCGTTTAACACCAAGGGTAGCGCTGTTGCAGTTGTGTCAGCTTGGGTGGCAGTGGAGCAGCTCTTAACCTTTGGCACAATTAATCAGTGTTATGAAATACCGTTGCTGGTAGTAAAACAACGACTCACATCCTTAAGCAGCTCCAGTAGTGGTAAGAGGTCCAAATTCTTTTTCTTTGGATCCTGCATAAAGTTATAGGAGTGATTAAAACTGAGCTGTTTTTAATTGTGTAACCACAACCAAAGGTAAGCGATAGGTGTTTTCTTTAGCCCTGAACTGTCAGAGCACATCTATGTCCTGCCCAGAAATATTAACTATAATATCTTATTCTAACTGATAGCTGATGCGGAGCTCTGCTGGGTTTATCATTTTTATTCCACCCTGTTTTTATTTCAGAACACTTCATTTCTCAGTTCCTGTCCTTAGGTCAGCCACGAAGATCTCAGAAATGAGGCAAACTTTCCCACTGAAGAGGGAGACACTGGAGTTGGAGATTGTCCACCATTTCAGTGGCTGGTGTGTGTGTGTGTGTGTGTGTGTGTGTATATATATATATATATGGGAACTTATAGCTTTCCTTCTGTGAGAGTCCGTACACATATACAAATACAAAAGTTAACTTTTGCTATTTCTGTTTTCTCACTGCCACCTCTTCACACACATCCCCTGTGCCCAGGTGTTTTTATTTTTGATCCACATTTCAAATGTGTAAGCGCTAGACCCAGAAACAATACTGCATCTTTTTGCCATAGTGAAAAACTTTGAATCACTTAAAGAAATACTTCATTAAAGTGATCATCACACACGAACAGTTACCTTACTTTGCTTCTACTTTGTCCTTTTAAAAGTTGCCTCCTGTCCAATTCAGTGGCATCTTTTGGGTGTATTAGTTTAAAAACAGAACAAAAAATAAACATTGGTAGTGCTGAGCAGCTGTGTGATGACAGTCCCATTGCCAGAAGAGAAAGGAATCAAGACTGAGAGGAAAAGCAGAGGCTCTGGTGTAGGCAGTGTCACTGATCAGAGCTCGTGTAAGCCCTGTCCGATATGTGATGCAAGAGAAATGTCGCTCCCACCATAACTAAAGTTCTCTTTACATTAATAACTACAATAAACACCTTAAAATCTGTGCAGGTTTGGATGTGATTTGATTCTCTATCACTGTTCTTTTGAAAGACTATTTCCCAGCAATTAGACTATCACAGTGCTAGGGAAGCTGTCTTCTCCTCTCGGAATTATTGAGCTTGGCTGAACAAGGCCTTGGGTATCTCATCTCAAAGCTGTCCCTGTTCTAAGGTTACATCAGGAGCAGGTAACCTCCTGAATCTACTTCCTACTTACATTATCCTTTTTGCAGGTTTTAGAGCTCAGCTGTACCGTCACCACAAGCAGAGCAGTTTTGTATGAAGCAATTTAATGGTGATATTAGTGAAAATACATGTGCTTCTCCTTGGCTTGTAGGAACAAGATTAGGCCAAATAAACAATAGTGCTTTTGAATTTTCAGTTCAGAGTCCTTACATGTTGCAAGCTGACATTCCTATAATTTCTGGACACACTGAAATTTTAACAGATAAGGTATGAGTCTAAAACTGAGGTCAGGATGCCTGGATGAAATGTGAAGATGCCTGAATTCAAACTATTTCCCATTATTTCTTAAAAGCTTTTAGTCAGGCTATGCCTTCAAATACTTGTTGTTGCCTTAGTTCTAAGTACTCCCATCTCTCACCTGGCAAGGCCAGTTATTAGGTGCCCATCTGCATGTGTCATCTGATGAGCTTGAGTCTTTTCCTCTGACTTGTATGTACGTGGTTAACGGGCAAGGTGAGATGTAGCTTTCCTCATAATATGAGGCAGGTCACTTTCCTTTAAAAATGCAGATGTTTTCAGTGTAGGTGCTTGACTACAGTGAATGCAGGATTACTGCATTTGATGGCTTCATCTTACAGGATCTACATGTTTGTTTTTCTGTCTCAGACAAGAGTTTACTAGCCTAATAAGCTGTTAGGTTCTGGGTAAGATACCTAAAACTGTACTGAAGTATGCAGAATACCTCATTTGGTGGTTGGTGGGTTTTTTTTTTTTGTTCTTCCTTTGCCAGACCCACAAAAATGAGCATAACTGTGCGTCCTACTAATTAAGGCTCCCTGCTGAAAGCACTGTTAGCACAGCTTTTAAAATAATGACGTAACGTTGCCTGTATTGTGCCTTTCTTACATACCTCTTTTATGTTGTTTCCAAACAAAATGTCACATGCAGTTGTGTGTGTTGTGGCAACTGCATCTTCAGAGTTCATTCAGTTGTATGAAGCACAACTTGGCTTGTGACACTTGGTTTTATTCGATAATGGTAAATAAGAGTCTAAGAATAAGTCAGTTGGTAGAATTTCCTCTTGCTGTCAAAAGTGGCTTAATAAATGCTTAGAGAAGTAGGCATTTAGTGCATTAAGTGCACTGGGTAGGCAAGTTTAGAAGTAGAATAGCGAAGCAGATATTATCATATCAATAGGTTCAAGACCTTTGATGCTCTGGCTGGTACAACATGCAAATTCAACTGCTGTGATGCACATTCTCATGAGTGAAACACTTTTGCTCAAGTATGTATGCATCTCAAATAGGAGCAAGTGCATCTTGACAAAGCAACTGAAGTCACTGTAGTCTGGACATTCAACAGCAGCATTTTTCTCCCTAAGTTTTGTGAGAGATTCCTTGAAGTATGTATATGAGCATCTTAAGATACAGAGAGAAATAAAAACAATGCAAATTGTGCGATCAATTGTGTTCAGTTAAAAAAAAAAAAAAAAAAGAACAAGCAACAAATACAACCCCTTTAGGCAAGTATTCTACCGGTAAATATTATTAACTTAATATGCTAAGCCGTTACAACAAGAAGGGAGGAAAGACATTCTAAATTGGATAACAAAGGAAGATGGACTGCTACACATTACTAGATGTAATTCAGGCATTAGTAATAATGATTTAATGCTTTTAGTTATACAGAAAAAAGATGCATCAGAAAGACGAGATGGGTATACTATCAGATTCGTATCAAAGACAGTACCAAAAAAAGAGATACATCTTTAGAATACTCATAGAAATACAAGGCCAAAACTCAAGAGTACTACTTAATTCATTCTATTTTTAACAGTACATTTCCTTCCAGATACAGAGTTTTGAGTTTCATATGCTGGGTCTGCTATGTGCTCACTTCTTATTCTTTCTCATTCTATGCACTTGTTCTGATCTGCATTTGTCTGAAAAGGGGAGGCTGACAAAGTTGTACTCAGAACATAATACTGTATTTATCCAGCATTTGCATTTTCAGCTGTTTAGAATTGGAGGCTCTGCAATTCCATTGCTGCGAGGTGGGCTGCATTTGCTTTGCTTTTTACTGCTGATCAGACTAGTAGAAGCACAGTGTTTGTTGGTGGGAAGCCTGTCTCCATTCTAACCTCGTTTTGAGGATCTGCTTCATACTAGTTGTAGTACAATCCTAGCACTGAGTTAGCAGCCAGCTGACATCTTATGAGTTTGTATTATCTAGGAGGAATCTAACATGTATTTGTGAGACAGCTCTACAAGAGAAACCAGGGGAGAGCAATTGGAAATAATTTAGGGATTTTCTCTGAGAATGTTGTCATCTGAACTAAGACATTGATGTAGATACACCCCATCATCCCAGCTTGTTTCTTGTCATAGTACTCACAGCAACTTCAAAAGAGGCTAAAAACAGCTTTCTATCAACTGATGTTTTGTTTCTCAGCAACACGAAAGAGCCTTTTCAAAGAAGTGCTATTAAACACTAACATTTCAAATAAGGTGAACTAAAAAATAGTTATTTTTGTAAACTGTTGGTTTTTCCTTCCTTATTTGGTCTTAGTGATCTTTGTGTATTTGGAATACACCCTTCTTCCGGTATGTCTATTTGTACAACAACATCAGCTCTTCAGCTTGGTAGGCAGCAGCTTTAAGGGTTAGAGTTCACTTCCACTCTGTCTTTTGGACGGTGTCCAAAGTCAGCCTTTGGCTTCCCAGCATGGTCTTGTGACTGGGCATCTGCAGGTTTTCAGCCCACTCACACAGCAGGAGCTCAGCACAAAATCCCAGTGCAGTACACAACAGTCATTACTCGATCTCTGCAGCCGTTTTCTATTCCCGTCTGGGAATTAACTGAACCTGCTATCTGAATTGGTTGTCCTGTATTTGAAAGCATAATTACTGTCATTGGTCATTATATGAAAGGCCGTTTGATATATTTATAGCAGAGCATGATGCCTTTGAAGCCTTTCCCTTCATCAGTGTCATTTCATTCTGCAATCCCCTACAGAGACTTATATCTCTTACCGCCCTCCCTTCTGCCATATTAGTTAAGGCAGAGAGATGTAAAGTTCTGGGAGGAGGTGTGGGGTTTTTGTCTTTACTCTAGGACTATGTGTGTTAAAAGCAAACTCTTCTGGTGAGAGTAGAAGAGGAACTCATCTCTTGTGGCTACGAGGTTGTCTCTGTTGTCCGAATGTTGTCCGAATGGCCATACTCTGGGCTGTCTTTGCATTTGGGTCTAATTGCAGGTGTTGGCACAACCAGAGCAGATACAAACCTTGCCTTGCAGAAAACTCAACGAGGCTGTCCTGGGGGTGACCAGTCAGAGTGGTGGCATCCTTTTCTCTGTGCCATTTCTGCCTCAGGGGGAGTCTGCCTTGTGTCACTGTAGTAGGCAATGCCCACTCCTTTTTCTAAGTCCTATTTAGAAAGCTGTGCTTGGGTATGGCCAAGCAAACTTTTGTAGCTCTGTTTGGATACTGGATTTTTTTTTTCAGCTTGAACAATCATGCCTTCCAAAGAGGGCTCAAGAAAATCCCACTTGATGGGAGGAACCATGGTTTCCTTTTAAGTTTGAAACAACTTTGATAATGATGCAACTTGATGTAACCAACAGCCTGGTTCTTGAAATAACCTCACGGTCAACTTTCCACACTGAAAGCAACGATATTAAACAAAAATTAATCATTCTTACAATTGTCAGAAAAGTATTTTATCAGTTAATGGTTTTAATATGATCAGTCTTACATAACGCAGGTTAACCAGATGCAGAAAGAACATAAGCATTATTCTTTTGTTCACAAGGTTCTGGCTTTCATGTTGTCCTAAAGGCATACAGAAAATGTGACAGGTGCACTAGACAGCAGTAAATTCAGTGTGAGGATGGATTGCATTCTTACTGAAATCCAAAGAATTTGCTTAATGTTTTGCCATGTTGCTTTGTTTATAGGTGTGACAGCTATCTCTTCAACTGATAGCATGGAGAACTCTGAATGGAGATTTCTGTGATCTAGTTAGGGATTAAAGTGTCTTTTAAAGTCTCAGCCATTAAAAAGAAATTATCACCATGTTGGTTTAGAAACAAGTAAACAACTTTGCCCTTAGTGTTATCAGACTGCACGGTTCATGGTACCTTTATGACTGTGGTTGTGCAATGCTGTATTTAAAATCAACCAACCAACCTTCAACAGCCCTGGACCCCACCAGGAAAAAATGAACAACCACCTTTCTGCTTTCGGAATATGGCAGAGTCCTTTTAAACTGCTCACAGACATTTGATTCCCTTGATGGAAAGCACTTTTTCCTCTGCTCTCTTCTTTTTCTACCTCCACTTTTTTTTTCTTTCTATTCCCACCCCCTGCTTTATTTTTTTTTCCCCAATAATCTTGTTCCTGTGCAGAAGATAAGGTTAGGGAGCCAGATGGTGAGTTGTCCTTTAATTAGCATTGTGGCCCTTTGCTAGACTCTCCATTAGCTCCATCTCATGTGCAGAGGACTGGACCCAGTGATTTAGGCATGGCATCACCAGTGTTTCATGGAAGGAATTCTGTACTTAACTCTAATCTGGAAAGATTTCGTGAGGGTTGGATTCATTGTGTGGTATTAAAATAGTGTATGATTTTTATTTCAGATGTGCTACCATTTTATTCCATGATAGATGTGCTTGAAAAATGCTTAGAGATTCAAACACATCAGTACTGCAACTTTCAAGCTACTTTGGTTATCAGCTACTTTCCTGGACCAACAGTTTTCTGTGATCTCCGTACTGACAGCACAAACCAGTGTGTGTGCGTACTGCATCCCCACCAGTTACTGCCAAGATCCAGCATGAGCTTAAGATCTCAGTCCTGGGAGCTCCCACTGTGGGTGCAGCCTTCTAAGTGATGTGATTTAAGCCTTTTATGAGGATCACATGGGACATGAACTGAACTCACTTGGAATTTATATGATTTTCATTTCTAACAGTGACTAACATTCTCAGTGTTTTATGTTGAGCACAAGAATTAGTAGTATGTAACATCTATAAGCTCATCAGGTTCTCTGATGAAACAAGGAAAGAGGGTGTCTAAAGAGAAAGAGTTGGAAATTGGTAAGACTTCGCAATAACATTATCCACTGCTAAGCTGTAAATTCTGCCAGAATACTGCCTCCTTATTTTCATAGAGCTTGTACAGTAATAGAATCATAATCTTTGTGACTGTTCTGATTGTATCTAGGTGTCAGGGATTCATGTGGGAAAGTAAGCTTCAAATGAATCATTTATCTTCATTCACTGGCTCAGCTGAACTTGCAGTAGTGTTGGTGGATTTCCTAATGTTTCAGTAGTTGGCTGTGTCCTTGTTGGAAACCTAGCTGCCTTGGCCAAAAGCCATTAACACCAATGAGCACTTTGCCTTTATCTCCGCGCAGTCAGCAAGATTTATCCCCAGCAACCAAATAAAAAATAGCTTTTTTCCTCTCTCTGTTAGCAGCAAAACTATTTGGTGTATTTGTTCATGAGTGTTTAGTTAGGAAGTCACCTTGGGTGTACAAAGGACCTGTTTGTGTTCATTGGTCTCCAGATAAACTTTGTTTCTCACCAAATGTCACGTGGGTGGGTATTGCAGCTTTGTTTTTTTGTTGCTGTTGTTTTTTTTTTGTTTGTTTTGTTTTTTGTTTGGTTTTTTGCTAATGTTTATGTTTTTGACTTTCAGACATATTTTGGAGGATATGTCTGTAAATCTCCTGGGGAGATGTCTTACGTGAACTATGTCTATGATTCCATCAACTGGGGATGTACAGGAAATCCTTTGCTGTTTCTGTCTCATTCACCACATCCAGTTATCTTAAAGTCTGCTGGAGAGGAAAAAAACTCTTAGAGATTTAAGGAGATTATCCCAGTTTCCCCCTCCTTTCCAGCAGCTGTGATGAGAGAATATTAACTCTGTCTGCACAGAGAATGAAGAACAGCCCGTTTCAGATCTTAGTGAATGGTAATCTAGAGCTTTGAATCTTAGCTATTCTTTACAACTGAAAAAAAGCTGTCAAGTGCAGCTGAGCCACTTAAACTAAACAACAGTGATTCAGCACTTCAATTTGCCAGCAGACACATAATTATCTTCTAGTTTTTATGTGTCAAAATAACGTAGAAGTCTAAAATATTGAAAGCTGATAAGGATTTGTACACCGAACTTGTGTTTAGAACAACTGCTGAAATATTTAATGTGAAAGAGGAAATAATTTGGCTTCTATTACTTTCTGTTATTAAAGTAGCAGTAAGTGAATTGGTTGTAGAGAATTTGCACTGTGCTTTCCCGCTAGCTAGATGTATAGGAAATACCAGTGCACTGGATGTATCTTTATTATGTAATAGTAATAAACCTTAATCATTCCACTTTAACCACAAAATAGTGGAGGATTACCAAGGTTTATGCTGGTGGAACAGGGAGGGATAGGTTGTTTGTATGTTTGCTTAAATGTTTTTAAGGAAAACTGAACTTGCGTCTACTGAGTCATCACACCCCTATTTGTCACAATGATTAATAAAACCTTGTACAATAAAACCAAGAAAACCAAATGTTTTGATTTTAAGACAGTAACTTTGATGTTAGTAAGTCTTTCTTAAGCTACTGGTTTTTGGCCTAAGAAGTAAAGAGTTTGTTCCAACAGATCTGTGTAAGAGTGTGGGGAGCAGCAGCATAGCTTTACCTGGTGCATCTGTCCACTGGATCACACTGAAGGGAGAAATCGGCCAACTCCAGATGCTAACCTGCTGTTAACTGACTGCTGACCTTCTGCAGCCTGCTTGACTGACATTACTACTGACCTACTGTTGTGGTGCATGCTAGCAGGTGAGAGCAACACTGCTTAACTGAAGGCTCACAGAGAGAGCCTATGAATTGCCATGAAGAAGTATGGGCTGTTTTGCATGCAGGGATTGCTGCTGGTTAGTTGGGTTTCTGGTTTTGAGCAAGGTATAGAAGCTGATGTCATGAAAAGTCTTTTTTTTCCCTCAGAGGAGCAACTCAGCTGTGTTTCCTTCTTAGTTGCTAAATACTAAGAAATATACTAGTTGCTAAAATTTGAACAGACAGAATTGTTTGAGGCAGTTTCTGCTTCTCCATCTTCTGAATGAAAGCTAAATTTCATGGGTCTCTGCTCTGAATTGTTTTCCTTTTCACTGGTAGCAGAAGATCTTGACAGAGATGCATAAAAATGAGGGGCAGTGGAAGTTCTTACACGGCATAGCTGTGGAAGCAGGCACAGACTTTTTCCAGGTGATGGGAGCTACGAAGAAAGATGTTCATGTGTCAAATATGGTAACTCCACATCTCCCAGTATAAGAAAAGAACATCAAGAAGTTAACAGTGGAAGTTATGAGATTATATTAGCATAAAAACCTGTCAAACAGAGGTAAAGTAATGGGGGAAGGAAAAAAGGAAGAAAAAAAAGTTGAAGAATCTATAACAAAAAATAGTGTGTATAGAATGCTGTAACTGGATAACAAAGAGGGTTTCCTTTCTCCTACAACTAGAAGTACCTCGAGTACTGTGTTCAGTGATGGGCCCCTCACTACAAGAAAGACATTGAGGTCCTGGACAATGCCCAGAGAAGGGCAGCAAAGCTGTGAAGGATCTGGAGCGTAAGTTTTATGGGGAGCAGCTGAGAGAACTGAGATTGTTTAGTCTGGAGAAGAGGAGGATCACCTTTTTGCTCTGTACACCCCCCCCTGAAAGGAGGCTTTGGCAAGATGTGAATTGGCCTTTTTTTCCAGGTAATTAGTGTTAGGATGATAGATAATGGCCTTAAACTGCACCAGAGAAGGTTCAGGTTGGATATTAGAAAAAATGTATTCTCTGAAAAAGGAGTGAGGTGCTGGAATGGCTGCGCATGGAAGTGGTGGAGTCACTGTTCCTGGAGGTGTTCAAGAAACATGGAGATGTGCTGAGGGACATTATTTAATGGGCATGGTGGTGGTAGGTGAACAGTTGGACTAAATGATCCTGGAGGTGTTTTACTAACCTTAATGATTCTGTGAACCTTCACTTAGAATTTCTGTATTAACCCCACCCCCTCATCCCCCCAAGATTACAGCACTCCTTTTTTCTTATCCAGCAGTGGTGAATGAGTGATTTCTTCAACCCTCCCACAGGTATCTCCTGTTGGATTAGCTTTGTCAGGTGCTGCTGATTTTTTCCCAGCTCAGTTGTAGGCAGCCTGTAGTAAGAGAGGACTTGGAGAGGACTTAGCAGTACAACAGGTTAGCCCTGTCTACATTCAGTTACTTAGAGAAAGGTCTTATGTTGTTATGTAAGTGTTGGGCTATTAGGCTATGCTCAGATTTACCTATACAGTAACACAACATTAAGTATAAATACCTTTCTGGGTTCAGTAAACATATGATGGTCCACAACCTTTGGGTTCAGAACTCATACATAGAATGTACTTATCAGAAACTTATCAGAAAGAGCCATAAGTGAATATGGAAAGCAATAACGTTATTTTCCTAGTTACCAGAAAGTTACAAATTATTGGCACTGCAAATGCTTTGCTTCTTTTTTGATAATTTGAATCTTCCTTTCAGAGAGGCAGATGTGGAATCTTGGGGAGAAAATTTTTTTCTAAATGGGCCATTTATTTTCTCCCTGTTAAAGTTTAAATGTTGGTTTCTGTTCCCCTCATATGCCTCATTTCCTAACAACTGCTGCAATTGCTTACAACGGCAGTCTTTCCCACCAGCAGTGCCCTTGCATCCGTTCATGTGTCTGAACTTGTACTCCTTTTCTAGATCCTTTTCTTTCTCCTTCAAGGAGAAAAATCAGGATAATCTGAAGGAAGGATCAAAGGAGGTACAAGGTAGGAATTTAAGCCTGAGAATCTGCCTGGAGCTGGAGTAGGCATTGTGGATCACCCACATATATGTTATATATATTTGTCCTTGATTTCTCCTCCTCTTGTAGCTTGTCCAATCTGTGTCCTTTGTAAGGAAGAATACTCACGTGCAGCCACATTCAAAATTGCTTTAATCCTGAGCATATATGTGTACACTTCTGGGCTGGCTGCTGTGCCTTTCCCCTCTTCTCCCCACTCAACTTTTCTTCTTGTATATTTGCAGAAATAGGATCACTGTTGTGTATGGAACAGATTCTTAAGGGCTATATTATCTAAAGCACTCTGTGATCCTAGTCAGGCTGCAGTGAAGTCGGGATTGTCAAAAGTGGTGTAAAACCAAAGCTCTGTTTTTAAGCATCCACTTCAGCACTGTCACCTACTGGGCTGAGAAAGCAGGATCTGAAGGTGAAGGTTGTCATGTTCTGTGACTGTGCAGGTTAACTGGATCGCCTCCCAGTGGGGCAGAGGATCAACTTGTTAAAC